>CAUYSK010100133.1:0-76334 GCA_963575035.1 Avahi laniger
AAACCATTGTTAACATGGCCTGAGAGTGGGCGTGAGTTGGGACAAAAAATAGGGAGTTTTACTTCTGGAAAGTCTTGCTGGTTCCCTTCTAGACTTTACAGTCAACGATAGCTTAGTGACGCTGGGGGGACAAGAAGCACAAGTCACGTAAAGATGACTTTATTTGACAAGATTTACTGCCTGGCTGGCAGCTAAAGGGAGAAGAATGAGGAGAAAGCAATGGTTTCCGCAATCCTCCAGAGACGAGGGGAGCCACTTGTGTGAACCCAGCACCGGGGAGAGGGGCCAAGTGGGAACTTCACTTCAACATTTATTGAGCCCTCACTATATCTCCCAACCCAGAAAAATAATACAAATGCTAATTTTTGGAATCACTAAATAAATGCAATGGCAATATTACTTTTTTTTTTTCCTGAGACAGAGTCTCACTTTGTTGCCTGGGCTAGAGTAAGTGCCGTGGTGTCAGTCTAGCTCAGGCAACCTCAAACTCCTGGGCTCAAGCAATCCTTCTGCCTCAGCCTCCTGAGTAGCTGGGACTACAGGCATGCACCACCACACCCAGCTAATTTTTTTTTATATATAGACTTCTAGTTGTCCAGCTAATTTCTTTTTTTTAGTAGAGACGGGGTCTCACTCTTGCTCAGGCTGGTCTCGAACTCCTGAGCTCAAACGATTCGCCCCCCTCAGCCTCCCTGAGTGCTAGGATTACAGGCGTGAGCCACTGTGCCCGCCGGCAATATTACTTTTAAACAAAGTTGCCCTTAGAGCATAGTTAAAGTTTCTAATGACTTCCTCCTCCCCCGTTCTATATTTTTCTCCCTGGCCTTATCTTTCCTGACTTTTTACTGCAACTGGTGAGCCTGGAAAAGCTGAGACCTCTATTGCCACTACCATCATCCTTTGAATACCCCGCTGCATCCTGCACCTTGCCTTTTCCTTTGCACTTGCTGCTCTGGATGATCTATTCACTCCCTGTGGCCGCAGGTCCCACCTCTCACCCTCAGCCTGGATCTTCAGGCTCCTGAAAAACATTTCCTCTGAATGACCCACCAACACATGCAATTGCAGCCCCAAGTTCAATGTTCTATTAAGTGTCCCTTCAACTGGGCTCCTGTCTCCCCTCCCATTGCCTCCTGCGTGCTGTTCTCCTAGAAGGCCCGTCTCTTCAGTCATTAGCCACCCCTGTGCACACACGACCTGCTGGTTTTCACTTTGCCTTTGCTCTCAGGCTGTTTCTACCACCAGGGAGGCAGATGCCTCAAAACCCAGATGGACACTGCCTTGCAGAAACTTTGCCTAACAAAACCCACCTACGTCTCCTACTTGGCATCTCCAAGTACTCGTGAGTTTAGGATGAACTATGTATGTTTTCACCTGTTTACGTTGTTTATGTCCTTGACTTTATAGTCATGACAATAAGAATAATTACTATTTACTTAAGGGCTACCATGTCTTGGGATATATGTCTTTTTAGAAAGGTCCTAGGCAGAAGAAGAAAAGCCATTCAGAGCACTAAGCGTCTATGAAGGGCTGTCAAGGACCAGCTCTCTCTCCCTCCCAGTGCTTCTTACCCAGCCTGTTCTGCCTAAATCCTCTAATAGGAGCACATATCGTTTCAACCCTCTCCCAACCCCCATCGCCACCATCCAGTGCAAAGACTCCAGGGAACTGCAACATTCTAAGCTGTTAACAGCTGAAGCCTTCCCAGAGGACTCTGTTCCCCAGTGACAGTTGGCTGAAGACAGTGTAAGAGAGAGGTCCTTCGGAAAGGGCTTTGGGGTGAGAAGGAGAGGGAAGAGAAATGACCAGCCGTAGGAAGATGCGGACTCCCCACCTGAGTGCCTCCTAGCCTATGAGCAGAGTTAGAGCCTCACTCCTCCCAGCCATTCTGCGTGCCTCCCAGAGGGGCTTGGGGGAGCTCAGCCCCAGGGGATCCAGAGATGAATCAGACATGGATCCTGCCCTTGAGGAGCTTACGGTCTAGTGGTAAAAAGTGCCAAGTATATAGCAAAGGCAATTCTAATTTAGTCATGGACTTCAGAAGAGAGAAAGATGCAGGCTGGACATCAAAGAAGGCCTGTAAGACGAGGTCGCATTTGAGCTGGACCTCGAGAGATGACAGGGAACTTTCCAGAGGCAGAGATATTGGAGGTGGTGGTAGTTATGGCATCAGACACCTTCAGTCCGAGGCTGTGAGGGGGGATAGCTGGAGAAAGTGAGAGGCTGAGGAGACACCAGCACCTTCTCTACAAAGAGGACATCACAGATAACACTTTGCTTTAGCATGTTGCCCGGTGTTGCCCTGATGAAAATAGGCTGCTGTTTATGGGAAGCAAGGTCTAAAAGTTGAGAACTCAGACTTAGATTTGACAAGTGCCCTGTGACCAACCCTCAGCCCCACTCTACTATGAGACAGTGATTCACAGGTGCAGCCAAGGACACACCTGAGGGCCTAGGCAAGGTCTCTCGGTCAGTGAACTCCCTCAAAGTGAATAACACTCCTGCACGGGTTCAGGACTGTTCAGTTAAATTTGCTATAGTTTCAGGTCAGTGTTCAGGTCATGTCTTCCAGAGGAACCAGTATGGGCACATATCTTGAACAGTATGTGGGCAGGTAGAGGTGAAAAAGAGGGCTGGAGGTGACATTGAGTGGGGAGGAGATGGCAATAAGTTCCTTGATAAGAATAAAAAAGAAATGGTCAAAAAGGGGTCACTGGGTGATGAAATGGGAAACTTTTAAGAAGCCTAGACTTCATTGCATGCAGTTCTTTGCCTCTTTTACAATGTTAGAAATGTAGTTCTAGCATTTTGTGGAGATTATAGAAGGGATCTTATGAAATTTTTTCTCTAGTAGGGAAATCATTACTGAAATCTTAACTCTTTTGATAACATGTGTGCCACTTTCAAGAAGAATATTTGTTTAATTTTTGGTGGCATCAACCCTTTGGACCTTTGTTTTTAAGTCCCAACATAACCAGTATTTTCCCTGGGGTTCTAGTCATTCCCAATGGGCTGAATTTGGGCTGCAATAAAAATACATTTCCAAAGAAAAAGCAACCAAATGATACTTTATGGAAAAGAAGCTGACAGATAAATCAGGTCTAGTCAGTCAAAGGAGGAAGAGGAGAAGACTTGGGCCAGAGAGAACAGTAGCATGTCTTGGGTGGCAGATAAAGAAGGGAAGGAGACATGGGGGGTCAGCCAGACAGGGGTCAGTGTGCAGGGCTGCAGCCCCCAACCTTAAGAAGAAGGAGGGAAAGAGCTTTCATTCTCTGCTTGACCTTTTATACAACTGGCTTGGCAGAAGGCACCTTGGCCTTGGAGGTGTAGCCCCTGCATCCAAAATGAGGTGAAGCCTGCCTCTGGTCAAGTCAGGACCAGAAAGGCTCAATTAACCTAATTTGGAAAGGAAGCTTTGTGCCATCTCAATTTTATGCTCAGTGTCTGCCCTTGTGGGGCAAGAGCAAGCATAGAAGGGTACAAATAATCTCAGGGTATCAGAGAGAGGAAGAAAGTTACAAGGGGCAACGTGGCCAGGTCCAGTGTGAGAAACTGCTATCTAGGGATTTCAACTCAGTCTTCCCAGCTTCTGTCTGCCGCCAGTAGGTAGCCTCAAAAGTCTAGCTTTCCTACGCCCATTCCGAGAACAAGCAAAATACCTCTTTAACATTCAAGTGGCGGTTTCCTTTGGATCTGATTTCTCTTCTGACAGCGTCTCCACCACCCTGAACTGGCTGCATTGTCTTCCCTGGGGAGGCAGTTTCCTTTCTTAGCTTTCTGTTCACTTCTCTTCGCCTCTTTCTCCTTCCTGCAGTTTTTCCAATCACATTTTGCCGGCCTTGGATCATATTGGTGTCCAGTTCAGTTTGTGCCCTACTCTCATCTTCTGTCTCGGGGGGTGATGATTTTCTCAGGGGAATATACTTGTTACCATATATTTTTAAACAAAAAAATGGACACAAATAGGGGTCCACAAGCATTTGCTAGAATAAGAAAGGCACAGAAGAAGGATATAATTTGGGGGGAAGGCTGTCTCTTATGGGAGGGAAAGGCAGCGGGTGCTGGTTCCCAGTATAGGGCCACAGGGAGAGCTGGGGGGACGGAGGGTACTGCTCAGACTCTGCAGGCTTCTGGCACAGGAGTCCCAGAGCTCCAGACCCGGCAGGGGTGGTCGGTGCAGGCCTTTGGGGTCTTCTTCCTGAAACGCTTTGCCTTCCTTGACAGTAGACTGGGGAGCAAGTGTGAGTTTCACTCAGTGCTCCCACAAGTGACTGCAACCTCTTTCAGTCACACCTGGCTATCTGCCCCAGAGATGATCTCCTATGGAGAACAGTGGAATGACTTCTCAGGAGTCTGAACCCTCAATGAGAAGCTAATAGGCTGCTTGCAGCCCTCTTGTTAGTTGTGGTTTCGGTTACAGGCATTGAACACTCAGTAACTTATGCAGGAAAATGTTGGAAGACTCCAAAGAAGCCTAGACAAGAAGTTGAGTTGAGATCATGGAGTTGCCTTCTTCTTTAAGGACTGCTTAGGAGTCACTTCTTACTCAAAGCCCTTTTTTATGGATTTCTATAACAAAATAGTCTACATGAGAGTTTTGCTCAAACTGGGCTCCATCCTTCCTGGTAGCTCAGGACTCTGGGTGGGCTGGCAACGCACTGCAGAAGCACATTTGTGGTGGTTTGGTCCTGCCCCATCGGCTGCCGTCCCTCCTCCCTGCTGCTCAGATGGGCTCTGCTTTCTGTTGCCTTGACATGGATGTAACTGCGTCAGTGAAAGTGCTCCCATCCCCATTCCTGCCCTGTGAAATCCTCCCTTTCCTCTGAGCTCAGTCCAAATGGCACCTTCTCCTTAGTGTCCTTCTTCCATATGGGTCCCATGGGAGGTCAATGTTCCCTCCTCTGGTCTCAACAACCATTTGGTTGGGCATTCCCCCAAACTCTAAAAGTGAGACAGCGTGTTTGCAAAGGTCTGGGCTCTGAACTAGAAGTGAATGGGAAATTGCTAAGCATCGACGTTATGATAAGCCAGAAAGGTGGCACTTGTTTCCTCAGCCATTAAACTCCTGCAAAGGAACTTCTCATTGAGATTGCTTTCTGTGTGGCAAAGTGCACAAAAGGGCTCCTCATGGCCTTTTCTTTGCCGGGGCACAGTCGGGTCTGTGGATGTAGAATGTGAGCAGCTGCGGCAAAGCAGCCCTGAGCACATGGCCCATCTTTTCCATTCTCCAGCTGACCTGGCCAAAGGCGACTTTGGGAACAGCTGTGTTCTAAGAGCCACTAGAGCTGTGGAGGCAGGAGTAGGGGAGGAAAGATAAATGTCAAAATTCTTGGATGATCCTGGGTAGCTACTGGCCAAACGGGGGATGAGAATGGGTGACAGAGCCTTTCACCTTTGGGGGCAGCAGCATGCCTGGCTGCGGGGCAAGAAGGCCAACACATCTGTCAGCTGGGCGGCAGCTCCTGTGAATGAATCGCCTTTGTCTCGTTGGGGGCAGGGACGCGTGTGTGTTTATTTGCTCAACAGAAAACCATGTAAACCAGGGACCAGTAGGAAGCCCTAGTGGTGACAAGAAGCCCGGTTGTCCTTCAGACAGAAGGCACCATTAACAATGGCATCTTCAGGAGTACACAGGCCCTCAGAAGGAAGGGTCCTGGATCTTGGCAGAAGGCGCCTTGCCTCTCTATGAAGCCCTCTGAGCCAGAGGCTTGAGGAAGCCGGAAATGCCCTTCTGGCTCCAGCAATCCTACACAGAGCTGGGAGATGGGGGGCCCTGGCCCAGCCACCTCCTCTCCCAACTTCCTACTAGCCATGTGGGCAAGCTCACGTTAGCCATCAGCTCGGGCCTCATTTTCTCATTTGAGGAAAGGCAGTGATCCCATTATCCCAGGGGTGGGGATTCTTTGCCCCAGACCCAGCTACCACAGCCCTGCTGGCTCCCTCTGGACCATAGCTATAATGGGAGGGTGATCATTATCAGTTGAGCAATTTTTAAGTCAATAAATTACCAAACGTCAAGAGTTTCAGGGAAAGCAGGAATTCAGAGCTTCAGAAGCAAATGCTGCACATGATTGATAGTCATGGAGGGGAATGTTCTGGGCCACTGTTCAATAAAGGAATCCCTTGAATTTAATCCTAGAAATGGCAGAGCTGGAAGAGTCCTTAGAAGCCATCTATTCCATTTTCCCCCTCCCTAAGCAATTGTTTCCTTTCTACAGATGAGAAAGTATGTGGTGATTTAGAGACAGGACACTTAGTGTTCAGAGCTGAGCCAGAGCTAGCAGCCAAGCCATCCTGATTCCTATTGGAATGTCCTTTCCACCAAGATCAGTAGAATATGTTTCTGGATTTCTTTGTTAGTTTCAGTGAGCTTTTAAAACAGAGGCTCATGACATAATCTCGAACTAAATGCCTTATCTTAAGCGTGTACCATAAAGTGGTTGCATTATTACTTGTCATCATCACCCAAGGGTATAAATGGTGATGAGATGTTAACATGAGGCATCTAACTCATCAATATAACAGTTAAAACTATTTCTTACACTTTATTTTTTATAGAATGGGCTCCATAAAAATTATTCTAGAAACTCTAAACAAGGTAATCAAACAAGCCAAAAACACAGAGTAACTTAAATGATATTCGGGCGTTAAATCTCAGTTTATAGGCAATGGAGAGATAACTTTGTAATATTAGCTGGGGGCACATCCCAGGTCAGTAAGGAAAGACCATCTGGTTCTTACACTACCCCAAACAGTAGTGGCATCCCAGCTGGTGAGTCCTCCCTGGTTCTCAATGCAGTGCTCCCCTCCGGCCTCTGCTTTGCTCTCTAGAGTTGATTCCATATCTAAGGGTAGGGATCTGGATTTGGAAGGTCCTCTCTCCATCTCTACCTCATGCTTCAAAGCCAGGCTCAAACGTCTTCCCTGTGGAGCTTTCTTGGGCCCTCCCCCATTCCTCTGAGTGGCCCGAATCCTCCCCTATTCTAATGCCCCCTGTCCATAAGTCCCTATAGTCACATTGTAAGGCCACTATGCTAGGCCCCCACCAGCCCTAAAGGAGTTTTTGTCATTCCGATCTTTCTCAAAGAATACTATGAGAATTTTAGTGCCAGTATAAGAGAATTGGGGCTCACACGAGGTAGAGTTCACTAGAGACAAGATGCCACTGCTGGGGGTAGTGGCTATTGAACAGGGAGAGAAGGGAGGACAGGGGGTGCAGGAAAGCCTTGTTGAAATCGTGGAGGCTGAGGTAGACTGTGAGAGCCTGGGCCTTGGAACTGACCCTTGGGTCGTTGGAAGAGAAGCCCCTCTTGGAGGGGACGGAGAGACTGCAGCAGCAGCTCTGAGTCACACACTCAGGAAGGCATTGAATGTTTGAGGCAAACAGCCATTATTACAAAGGGGGAAAGGCACTTTACCCCATCCTAGGCTAGCTAGGCCTGGCACGCTGGGCCAAGGCTGCTGTAGTCTGGCTTGGGCCTGTCTTTTGAGGAAGAGGAGGCTGGTGCAGCCCTGAGCTGGGTGCGTGTGGAGGAGGGGAGAGAGCTGGCTGGGGTGCTTGGAGATTGGGCCTCTCTCTCTCGGCTCTGCCACCAGTTGGTTGGGGTAAATCTGCTCCCTCAGATAGAATAATCTAGACAAGATGAATCCTGAAGTTCCTTCCACGTCTAAAGGTCTGGGACCCCAGGGCTGCGTGAGCCCAGTTCCTACCTCAGACATGTTCACTGGTGTCTATGGAGAGAGATGTAAGCAAAAGTTGCCACTTTTGGCCCTTTTGGAAATAGTTGAGTCAAAAAGTCTTGACTTCCTGCTCACCTTTAAGCTGGGCCTCACGGAAAACAATTCACAATCCAATGGATACCCTGGCATGGGTTACAAATCCTGACCAGGGAGACCAAACCAGAAACGTCTCTCCTTGGATGTTCAAAAATACTTCGTTTTTTAAAAATTGTCTTTTAAAACTGTATTTTGGAGGTGTGTGAACATCAGTTTCAGAACAACGTCTCCCCAGTCATTTATTTTACAAACAGGAGCATGAAAAATAAATGGTGATAGTGGGGGAGGCACCCACTAGGAACATCCCATTTTTTAATTTTGCTAAGTAAAGACACTGAGGGAAAAACTCTGATCTGCTATCATTGTTTCACGTTCGGCAAAGAAATATTTTAATACCGAAAAAAGTGAGGAGAATATAGTCTCAGCATAAAGGAAACCATCCTTTAAACTAAATTTAGCTTCTCTGAAAAGAGCACCTCGTTGTCTTCATTTTAGTGCATGGATTGGCACTGGGGGTCACCAGTTTAGAGGTAATGGTGTCATCTGATGCAGGTCTATGGATCTACACTACTGCGGCGCATTTGTTCTTTTTAAAGACTAGCCCACACTGCGAAGGAGTGATCTTGAGGGTCCCTACCCCTGTCACACCACTCCCCAGCCTGCTCACCCCGTGTCCTCTTGACTTGGGAGAGGGATATTCACGACAGCATGTCAAATCTCCATCCGTCTTTTTCTATTTCTCTCCAGTCTCCAGGGAAGAATTCTTTCCCTCTGCTCCTTAGATTCTTTCTCTCAAGGCCTCTTCTACCATAACCCCTGCCCAGGGCGGTGCTGCTAAAATCAAATTCCAGTGTCTGCCCCTCCCCCAGCCCCAGTTGGACCCAGATGCCTCTCCCAGCTGCTGCCCCCTCCTGCTTTCTCACGGCCGGCTCTGGAAATACGTGGTCTTTGTCCCAGGCCTCAGCCCCTCTTTTCTCCCACCGTCTAGCTTCTAGCCGCACCTCCCCGGAAACTAGTGGCAACTTTTCTGAATTCCAGGAGTCTTTCCTCGGTCATCCTTCTCCTCCACCTGGCTGTGGCCTTTGAAATGGTCGCACCTCCTTGGAGACATTCTCTTGCCCACTTTCTCTGGTCTAGCCGCGTTTGACTGTGTCGCTCTCTCTTTTCTCACTCTTCTCTCCACTCCCCAACCCCCATGCTGCCGGAGCTTTCCAACTGCAGTGTTTGGCTATCTTGCTCAAAGCCAACCAGAACTGGACCAGAGGGACCAGGCTCGATTTTGCAGGTCACTTTACCTTCCCCATGAGACGGGAGGATGTTGAGACTGGGCCTCAGTGATGTCGAGCGGGATGGAGGAGGCATCCGTCTTTCTGAGTTTTGGACTTGGTTTTTCCATTTTTATTCCACAATCTCTTACCTGACTCTAGCTTTCTAAACCCAATGGCAATGCTTCCCAAGAGCCTCCTAGGTGTCAAGTACCCTGTGGCAAGCTTTTGAGGACTGGGATGCTAATGAGGCACGGTCCCTGCTTTCAGAGGGCTCACAAGCCCACGGGGAGAATAGGTGTTCCGGTAACAGTGGGACGAGGCAATTTGGCAGGAACTCCAGAAGACGGGGGCACTAGGGAGGGGGCAGTATAGTGGAAGATCCTGGGGAAACTGAGACGAGAATCGAGGCTGGTTTGGGCTCCTGTGTAATGCTCTGGCTAACATTTCACTTGTCCTTCTCAATCACCCTAGCACTAGCAACAAGGAATAATGTGTGATCCTTCTTGGAGTAAAAAGCATTCAGCAAGCGCTTCACAAAAAAAAAAAAAAAAAAAAAATTCTATTATAAAATTTACGTCCTACCTCAAAATTAATTAAAAAAAAAAAAGAACGTTGTTAATTCAGTCCAAGCCCACTCAGTGGCTGAAGAATTTTGAGTATTCAGCTAGAGATCTTTGTAATGAACAAGTAGCTCAATTATTCTAGTTTCATTATACAATGTAGCAGACATTCTTTGGCATCAAGGAATTAAAGCACATTTTCTCTGGCAAATGGCAACAAGACTTGATTTGAAGACATATCCTACACAAGTGGTTCTTGACTAAATGTAGTTCCATTTAAAAATAAGAGTTTTCACTTGATTTAACCTCTTGTAGTCTGGTCTCAGCTGGCTCATTCAAGGGGGTTTTTTAGCTCAGACTTGCTAATATTGTGTTTAAAATGTGTGCAAATTGTGCAGTTGAAAATATTTCTCATCAGGCGTTGAACTCTTTAAGGCTTGTTTCTACAACTCAGCATATGATCTCAGCCCCTTTCCTCTATTTTACTCCCAGGGAATGAGCTTTTCCACCCAGGACTGACACGGCCATCGGAGCACTCAATCTGAGCTCTTCCAGGCATGCCCCTTGGTGCCAAACAGAATACCAGAGCAGCTGGTGTTTGGGGACCCGGCTAGTGTCCACTAAAAGGCCCCAGTCAAAGAAAATGATTTCTCTTGAGGAGAAAGCAACTTTCCACCCACCAAGAAGGCCCCCACCTTCTCTCCCAACACAAAAGTGTAGGCAGGGCCCCTACTAGCCTGAGCTCCTTTGTGCCATTTAGAAAAAGGTGTCCCCTCTGGATGGACACAAAGCTTGGCAAGAAAGCAGAGGCAGGATTTCAGCTCCCTTGGCCCAGGTGCGAGTGAAGGGGACCTTCCCCTCTTAACCCTGTTCTCCCCAGACAGCCCCCTCCCTATTTCGAAGGCTGAAGACCTTTGAAAGGCATTTGCCAAGAGCAACAAACTAAATCCGTGAAAGTTAGATACGAGTTGCCAGTTTATGAAAGTGTTCAAAGCTTTGCACACATTTTGGATCTACAAGGCACTTTGCCGTCACGTTCCGAGTCGTTCCCACTGCAGCACAGAGTGTGTTGAGAATAAATTACTTTGTAGGCCAGTGGTGGTAGCAGGAGTTGGGGTTGAAAGAGAAGCATCATAAAACTGTTGGCACTAAAGTAGGGTCTGTTCAGGCCCAACAAATAATCTGGCTGGGGATTTCTCTCTTTGAGAGCTGAGGAACTAAGCCCGTCCCATTCAGTTGTTCCGGGGTCCAAAGAAGAGTTTCCCTGGCCCTCATCACCTCTCCCTGTTCTCTCCTCTTTCCTTCACTGCCAAATTTCTTGAAAGAAGAAGAGTCCTCACTTGTTGTCTCATTATCACCTCTGACCACTGTCTGGTTGACTTTGATTGATGAGAGGTCACGGTGTGTTTCTAACTGCTGAAGCTGAGGGCCTTTTCTTGTTTCCCCAACTTGCTTGTCAGTGTAAAGTGTTCTGAGCTCATGGCTTCTCCTTCCTTTTTTTTACACCGCCCTCCTTGGACTCCTGGTTTTTCTTCTACTCTCAGGGCTTCTTTTCTGCTCCTTCATTAGTTCTTAAGACTAGGGTACCTCTCGTGGTTCCAGCCCAGGATTGTTTCCCTGCTCTCGGTCTTCTTTCTGTGTTGGAGATTTGACCCACTCCCAGGGTTTCCATGAAAGCGGCTCCCCGCTGACTCCGTCTTTGCCTTGCCGTTCCGATCCATTTCCAGTCCTCCCTGCCCACGCGTCTACCTGCTGCCTATCCTGCCAGCCACTCAACTTCAAGGCTGCCATCTCCCCCCTCTATTTTCCTCCTCCTCCGGCCTCTCCAGGGAAACACTCCAAGACTTTGGGGTTGCACACCTACGGTTGAAATTGTGGTTCTACAATTTTCTGTGTAGCCTTTGAAGCAAGGTCCTTTTTTCTCATGTTCCGTGAACGCTACTAATGCCCATTATGTATGCGAAAAGCACTTGTTAAATGCTGGTCCCCTGCCCCATTTCTTACTAGCATGAACACGTCCCCTCTATAGCGGGCTTGGAATCATCTAGTTGTTTAATGTAATAATATACATTCCCTTCTCCCTACACCTCCCCAAATCCATGTCAGTTCTCTCACATCGGGCCCCCTCCTTTCCAGTTTGAAGGGAAGTTATCTAGGTCCATGCAACCGAACTCTTTGCCTTTAGGCTCTGCCCGCCTCCCCCCCTTCGCATCCCCAATCCACTCTGCCTACTACCACCGCCTGAAGCACAGTTCTGATCATATTAATTCCCTGTTCAAACCCCCTGACCCTTGATTCCATACCTTTACTTTCAAGGTTTTTTACAGTCTACTTTAAACCTAGTTTTCTGCCAAACTTAGGCTGGCTCAATCACAAGGCATGCTGGGACCTCGGTGATATAGAATCTGAGGGGCAGGGCAGCAAGTGTTTATCCAAAGGTATCCAGTCTGGAGGTGGGGCAATGCTCTCGTGCCCTGGTGATGCTCAAAGTGAAATGGGGCTTCACCTGCATCTAGGAGCTGGGCTTTCGTCCTCAGAGCAAGAGCCTAGGCGAAGGATCAACCACTGTGCCCCAGCCAAGTAGCTTTACTTTTAAGTAAAGGCAGCACTAGAAGACTACGTGGAAATCCAGGGAGTCGTGGGAAATGAAGGGAAAATTCCAACCACTATGTGCAGAGCAACAGAACAGAGGGAGGGAAGGAAGAAGGCAGTGCAGTGGTCCTGGGCTTAAGGAAGCAGGGTTAATTCCGGACTCTGAGAGCAGACCTTAAGCTGTTTATCTTTCTGTTCCTTGGCTTTAGGCATATTTCTTACAAATAGTGTTAGTGTAATTGGGTTGACACATGTCCCTAGACTCACCTCTTCCCATAGAAGGTGCTGGGTCCTCCAGAAGTTCTCTACATCACCTTCCTGACTGGAATTTTCACGGCCAAGACACAGGACAGGTGGGGCTTCGGTTGTAAATCTTCATCATAGGCATTGAGCAGGGCATTTAGTCAGTGTGTGGAAAACCTTTTTCATTCTCCCGGAGATTTAAGAATAATAAGCGACCCTGACCATTATCACTTGGCCAGAAGGCATTCTTTCTTCCACTTTAAAGAGCCCAAACTCCCTTCAGTTCTGAAACATTAAATGAATGGTTTGCAGTGTGTGCTGAGACCTGAGCCGTGTACCACTGTCCTGGTCCCCTGTCCACTCCTAGCAGCCTCTGTGCCAGCATCCCATGGATCCCGTTCTGGATTTATTCTTTTTATTATTAATAGCTAACATTTACTGAGTGCTTACTATGTGCCAGGCACTGTGCAAAAGGAAACACATTGCCTCATTCCCAGGTGGTTCTTGGCAAACTGAGCAGAACCCCAAAGTGAATAGAAACCCTGAGGAATTAGGGGAGCATGGGCTTATGCAGGCCGGGACCACCCAGGGAAGATTGCATTCAAGAGATGGTTTTGCAACTCAGCCTCTGTTTCAGGCCTGCTGTCTGCCTCCACTGACTCAGCCGTGGGCCTGGAGTTCAGTGGTAGGCAGGGGCAAGGTGGAGAAGGTGGGGGCTGTCCAGGCCTGACGCAGGCAGCGTCAGTGTTGTATAGGATATTGGGGAGCTGCAAGAGGGCCCCTCCCCAGCTCCTCCCACTTTATCCCAGAGCCCTCCAATCTCCCCACCTCCCAGGGTTAAATGCTAAAAATTTCTTCCATGGGAGAGCTTTCATTCTTTGGTTCACTTCAAAAAGGCTTAAAATGCAAATAGCTCTAGAGAAGGTAACAGGGTTGCCTCCCATTTACAAGAAGAGAGGAATGACTCAGGAAAATTTTCCAGCAAGGGGTGGGGAGAGGATGTCCAGGAATCCTGGCCAGCTGAAGCAGAATGGGGAGAAAAGAGGGAGGCACTGTGGGAAGCTTAGAACCCGGCAGGCGAACCCCTGCCATCAAAGCACTGCAGAAGGCCCCACAGGGACCTAACCAGCCTGAAACAGGTTGGTTAAACAACTTTCTATGGGAAGGAACCCAGAACGATGACAAACAGAGTCAAGTTCACGTCCCTGTTGATGAGAGCATGACTCTTGGAACACGGAGCCTGGGGCGGGAGTCAGGGGCGGGGGTCCAAGGAGAGCGCCTCCATGCCCACAATTGTTCCAGGAGTTGCAAAGCAGTGGCCCAGTCAGCTACTCATCCCAGGCCCCCTGCTCCCAAATTTGTGATTTGCAAAGAAATTCTTTTAAAGTGATTTTGGAATTTTGTGTGAAGTCTAACAAGGCACTTGAAATGTAAAGATTTGTGTATTTAGTAAAGCTGAGGGAAATGACCTTCACTGAAAAAACTAAAATCCCACAGAAAGTAGGACTGTCCCAGACAATTCAGCAAGTCTGGTTGTCGGAGACCTGTCCCCACCACCCTCTCCTTCCGCAAAGAATGAAGCTAACCCCAAACCCTGGTTCTGTAGCAATAACCCCATGTTAGAACGCCCGCCCCACTTAGTTCGTCTTCCAACTCTCTTGACAGTGGAAGAAGGAAGTTGGAATACAATTAGGAGGGCTAGGGGGGTCACCGCCATATTGCGGATCCCTTTACCGTGTTGAAGGCTGGGAGACGGAGGGCAGGGTGCTCTCATCAGCGATGGGCCAGACGCCAAGCGCAGGCCAGGTGGGAGGTCCGAGGCACAGCCACCCTCCATCTTGGTTTAGATGAAGGGCTGGCCCCAGGAGTCCAGGAAGCAGAACAGAGCCCCAGGCCAGGGCAAAGGGGCAGCTGCCCTGGTCTGTTCAGCAGGGAGCCTGTTGTGGGCCAGGGGTCAGACCTGAGCTGGGAGGAGGAGAGGACATTTCTCTGCAGCAGGCCACAGGCGCACGCCCTGGGTGAGAAGGGGGCAGCCGCAGCACTTACCGGAGTGAGGAAACTCAAGCAGAGGAACCAGGTGCCTAGTGATGAACCCAGAGGGACAAGACTCCAGGTTTCAGTAGCCCCGAAGGGTGCGGGATGGCGGGGAATGTGATACTCAGATAGCAGCTGTGGAGCGCTCCTGGCCAGCTCCCGGGCTCCAGCCCCCAAACTAGACTCCTGGGGGTGGGAAGTGCGTGGAGGCCGTACTTTGGGCAGCGAGCAGAGCTGTGGCTGCTTGAACAGGAATTCCTGTCTCAGACGTGGTGAGATGAAGCATGCAGACAACTCAGCTGTCAGGACCTGAGGAGAGCCAGGGGAGGTGGGGCAGGAGCAAAGGGTGAGCAGTTTCGCTCATTCAAAACTCACTGCAAACCGCTGAGTGCAACGGCATCAGCAGGACAGGGATAGGAAGATGAGTAAGACATGGTCCTTACGCTTGAGAGGTCTGTGGTTTTTTATGGCAGATACACTGGGAGAAAAACAGAAACTCCAGTGCCTTAAGATGCTTAGTCGGATTCATGGTGCTTTAAATTTATTATACCAAAGCAGCTTTCTAGTGCTTACACTGCACTCCAGTAGTACTCTTTAGCTTATGTATATCAGATTTAGTCACCCACAGACTATTCCGCTGAGGCATTGAACAGCACTGCACCTTCAGCTCGCCTCCAAGATGCACACAGGCTTTAGCGGCCAATGAAAGCAGCTGGTCACGGGGAACTGCTTTGGGTTGAGTGTCAAGGAGGTGTTGCTTCTGCTTTTCTTTTCTTTTTTTATTTCAGCATATTATGGGGGTGCAGATGTTTAGATTACGTACGTTGCCCTTGTGCTTCTGTTTCATTTCATAGTTTTAGCTCCAAATCATTGAAGAAAATCAGAAGTCCGTTTAATAATTACTTTGGGGATTGTAAGTGAAAAACAGGAGGGCGGGGCAGCCATTTGAGAGTAGGGTGGAGATCTGGCCAGAGCAGAGTTAGGGGGAAAGGTGTTCGGCCCAGGAGATTAGGAGGGGCCTGGAGGGCCTGTGTGGGAAGAGGCCACTTTCTGCAGAGTGATACCAATGTCTGAGCTGCAGCTGCCCGAGAATCCCAAGGAGGTTTACAACATCCTCAAGGAAGTGGCACTTGCAGAATCCCAGATGGCACCGTTTGGAGGAGTCTCAAATCAAGTGGCCTCAGTTTCCCGCAGTTTCAAAGCAAACCTGCCCTGATGTGCAGAGCACACACTAGCATCCAAGTTCACACTGCGTTGGCAGTGCCTCTCGGAGACAATCATGCTAACCCTGCCATAGTCTTTAGCCTTCTTCTCTCTCTGCTGAAGAGCCCAGCGTTTTTTTTTTCTTCGTTTCTTAAAGAATATATTTTCTATTATTTTGATATTATTATTTTCTATTTTTCTATTATTTGTTTGGCTCTGACCGACCAAGCAGCCTATGGGAAGAGCACCATGGTTCTTTCTCCAAGGAAAGCAGAGAAATTGGACTGTGTTGAGCTGCTTATTAGGCTCTGATCTTTTTTCATGTTTATGATCACACAAATTGCCGTCCGAGAGTGTCCTGCCTTGAGTGTCTGGTAACTAACAAGACGAGTCGTACACTTGTGATGGTTCCAGAACCCAAGGTGGTTGATGTGCTGTAAATGTCAGAGGTGTCTGGGGGGGTCTTCCTGGAAAGGGGGTTGTGTGGCTCCCCATGGCCGTCTGGCTCAGGGGAGTGTCAGTGTGACCAGAGCTCTGCGATGTGCTGGGAGTGGAAGCCAGATTTTCTGTGTGTTGGGGGAGGGTGGGAAGAGAGAAGGAGGGGAGGGAAGGGATGTTTGGGCAGGAGAGAAGGGGCAGAGTTGTCACAGGTGACTTCTCCTGGGTATTTGGATCAGGTCCATTGTGGGTGAGAGGGCAAATCCTTCCCAAAAACCCAGTGATACTGTCTGTCTGGCCTTCTCTTTAGGTGATTATTAGAGAGCTGGTGGGTGAACTGGTGGGTGTGTACATGGAGACAGGCAGCCCCGACAAAGTCAGGACAATCTGGATGGGGAGCAAGGTGGTCAGAAGTCTTTCTATAGAGTAGGGCTGTGGTGACTGGTGCCGAAAAGAGACGATGGATGTCATGTCTTCAGGCTTCCATCTACAAGCATGTGGCAGACTAGAAGAACAGGTGACAGCAGCCACGGCCACTGTAACCATGTGTCTCGAGCACTGCTCCTCCTTGAACCTGGCCTCCCTGTCTCAGGTCTCAGCACTCCCGAGGTCCCGTGCACTGTGACAAAGATTTTTCAGAGTTCAGAGAGGCAACCAGCACAGGGGTAAGCTTGGCTGCAAGGACCTCTGGCCAGCCGAGCAGCCAGCTGTCCCCTGGGAGGGCACACTCTCCTCCCCGCCCCTCTGGCCTCCCAAAGTCACCCTCGGATTCAGCTTGAGGCGGTTGTGCTTGGCTGCCCTCTGCTGCCCAAATCCTACTCTTTACTAGTGGCTGTTGCACTGGATAGCTGGGTGTGACTTTTCCAGGGCAGGCCCTCCTCTCCTGCCCCCTGGTGTTCTGGTTTCTCAGAGCAGGTTTCTGCCCAGCACAGGGCGTCTACCAGGTGAAATGGCTTGGAAAAAGCAAGCTTGTGTGGTATTGGCCGAGCTCCCACTGGCTCCCTAGGAACCTCCGGAGAGAGGTTTGAGAACACCCGTCACAGCCTCCCTTCTTACCTAGTAGGTCTTACCATAGGCCACTTGGCCTCTCCTGGGAACAGTTTCCTGGAGAAAGAGGAACATCTTCAAGGCTCTCATCCCCTTTGCTAAACTTCTTGAACCACCACTGCACTGTCTGCTCGTTAGCAGTTCCTGGGCCACATGCGTTGTTGATGTTGCGAGTTGTCTCCGCTGCTTTATGACCCATTTTGAACTCGAATAAAAAAATCGCTTGAATTTGCTTTTTGTCTAACATCATTTCCATAGTCTAAAATAAATATAAAATAAACAGCAAGTAAGAAGTCGTTAGCAAAAAAACATAAAGCAAGAAATGAGCCTTGAAATGATGTATAACGTCACCACGTTTATTGAAGGACATATTCCAACATCTAAGGTAGAAGAGGCTGTGCAGTGAGGAGGCTGTGTGAGCCTTCCTAGACGGTGTCTGTTGAATTTTCAGTCAGGAGAGGCCAAGAGCTGCGGGATTTACCGGCAGCTGGACAGGAGACAATAGACAGCACCAGGCTCTCTTGGATGTTCAGTGAGGGGTGGTATCAGATCGCTGGTTTCCCCTAAGAGAGACACCTGCGGTGGCAGTCACTTCTACAGGGACTGTCCTGGGGCTCGGCATCTCTCCCTGTACCATCTCCTTGTTCTGGAGGCAGACGCCCACTGCTCTTGGTTCCCATGGAATAAGAGAGCAGCTCCCCCATTCCTGCGGCTGGGACATGGAGCTCACATGGTCTGGGCAGCTTCCCAGTAGTGGGGGGGTCAGACTGTGGGAGTTCTGTGGTCCAGGTACCTGTAGACAAGTGGCCTGCCACAGTGTAGGACCCAAAATGACCCCGACTGCATTCCTTGGCACAAGCAGTTATATCTGTGCTAAAAGCATTTTTCCAGGCTTCAAGTTGGAACTTTTGTAAGCCGAGCCCTCATGGGTCCAAGCCTATTTCCTTCAGCCACACTGAGTGGGGACAAAGGACCTTCATCGACCATTGCATCTGCCCACCTCCACCCAAGCTGAGGAGAACCTGGAGCCTGCCAAGGCTGAGTACCCAGAGTGGTGTCCAAGCCACCTCTCCCTAGGTAGAAAGGGGCCAAAGGGCAGGTGTGGGGCCTCCTGTCCTAGAGGTGGGAGCTAAGAATCCAAAGCAAATGGCTACAGGCAGAGAAAGTGAAATCAGAACCAGAAGAGTGAGACAGCAGGGGAATGGATAGGAAGGATGGGCTTTCATTGTTAGATCTAAGTCCACAGCACCGAAGTCTGCAGAGCAAGCTCCTACGGAGGGTTCCAGTTGCCAGTCACGTGGGGTCCAGGGCCAAGGAATACTTCGAGCCCCTTAGGCCCATGAGATCTCTCTCTTTTTCTCCTTAGACTTAGAGCTTTACAAAAACATTTGATGGTGTTTTAAATGCAAAAGCCCTGTGCAAAGTATTTGGAATTGGGAGAAGAGTGACATAATTTCTGTGGCATTCACAACCCCTTTCCTCCTTAATCTTCTGTTGCTTCTCTCTCTCCTTCCTTCAACTAGCACTTCCTAGGCGCCACTATGGACCCAGACATTTGTATTTCTCTAGCCTTTTTATGCCTCTGATTCCTTCTGTCTCTGATCCTTTCTGTTTCTATTTCTATCCCAAAATAGAAGCAGCAAAGAGAAATTTGGGGGGTTAGAAGGAAGAAAGGGACTTTGAGAGAAAATGTACGCTTAGCTGGCATACCTGAGTTGATTTTGCGACACCCAAATGCTCTGTGTCCATCTCCACTCATTGCTTGGGTCAGGGGAAGTCTGTGTTTTCTTTCCTCTTGCCGTCAATTTCTGCCGAGTACTGGCCACGTCCCACTTGCACAGGGTGTCAGTTTTCTCTCTGTTTACCAGTATATATCTCTATCTAAGGAAATTCAAACTGATCGTGGGGCTTTCGCCTACTTTGTAGGTGAGAGATGGGTTGATGCCAATCTGACAGGGCCAGCGCTAAAGAGTAGAATCAGAACCGGATGGATCGTCTCTGCATCCTCCTGCCCGGCCCCCGCCCCAGCCCCCAGGGCCTCTCCTCACCTCTCCCTTGTAGTGGGTTCAATCCCAGATGCTTTTCCAATCTCAGGAAAGGCACCAAGCTTTCTATAATGGTAAGCACTTTGAGGCTAGGAAAGGAACAAAGCTCTAAGGTCTTAGAAACTTTTTTTACCTCTTATCTTGATTTTAACTCCAAGTCTTTGGTCTCTTATTTGCTTACTTTCTTCCCACTCAAGACAGGGGGCACAGAGACCCCGAAGGATGGGGGAGGTGGTCGAAAAGGAAGAGATGCAGGAGGGAGCTGTGTTATGGAGTTACATTGTGAAGGGCTGTCTCTAGCTTTATTTTGCCCCCAAACATCTCTCATCCTACCTGTTAAGAAGCTTGAATGCCACTGTTGCTTTGAATCTTAAAGGCTCTTAAGACTCTTTCATTTAAAAGTATATTCCTAAAATGTAAATGTCCCTAGGAGGAGGAGTATTTAGCCGACAGTGAATTTGAGGGGAAGGTCTCAATGGGCAGAACTGCCACAAAAGGGGAGAGGAAGACCCCCGCCAAGCCAAACCTTGTGTACTTAACTAATTGCATTTATTCCTGTCTCTTGGCTAATGCTATTTGTGAGTACAGGGAAGAAGATAAAAGGTAGAAAGATTTTTTTATCCGAGCACACCCCTCCCCCAACCCCCACCGTGTACATACCTGGACCTGAAGCAGAGACAACTTAATATTTGTTCACACATAAAAATACCTGGCCAAAGGCTAAGATTATCTCAGATTTCCAACTTACATTTTCCTAAGCAGAGCATTTTTCTCTAAATTTTCCTTAGGAAAAGACTAAAGTAGCTCCACAATTCCCACGTGTATGCATACACCAAACTGCACTCAAGTTTGCCTAGGACAGGTGTCTGTGTGTGTGTGTGTGTGTGTGTGTGTGTAAATCCACACTCAACAGCACATATCTAGGACCCCCGTGAGGAGCCAAAGTTTCAGTCAGCCTGGCGACAATGCGACTCCCATCAAAGGGAGACGTGGCATTACTCTCTGTCCATGGGAGCGTACGCACAGATCTTTTCTCCTCCTCATGGTCAGTTTTCTATTTGTGATTAATAATTGACTTCTCTTGGTACGCTACCATCTATTACAAAAGCCAAACGTTCAGAGGATGAACTGAAATTACAAAATTTGGTTATAATTTATGTTGGCCCCTGACATATATATTTTTTTAATGATTTGGTCTCTAAGCAACTGATCTCTTAGCAACAAGAAGCACCTTTATAAAAGATGGCACACAAAGAGTGATTGCCAGAAAAGCCACCCGCTTCTTAAACAGCCGCGCATCATTAGCAAAACTCACCATCCTCGAGAGTCCAAAAAGTAGAAGCGACCAGCCGACTCAGGTAACCTTGATATTTGCACATTTTCCTGAGGGGAAGATAAAAACTCATGCAACTATTGAAAAGAAACAGAATTCTTTGAAATATGTTCATTTTTGAGGTCTTATTAGTTGGTCTTGGCTAACTTTTAATAATAGAATGTATTCTTTTAAATAACTGCTTCTTGGTTTTAAAAAAACAACTGAATATGAATTTTGTGGTCAGGAAACAGTTCACTCAAAATATTTCTTCGGCATGAGAATAGAAAGGGGGGAGCAATCTATCCCTTTCAGAGTTTATTTCTGTAGGTTTTCATTTGAAGGGGAAAACATCCTCATTGTGGCAAAATAGGAGTGTGCAGAATGTCATCGCGAGTGGTGTGTGCTATTAGGGAGAGACTTGTATTTAATTTTTAGTGTCCTTTTAAACTGCTAAAATGTTTAAAGAGTAGCAAAATTGTTTTACTTCCAAACTTCGGCTTTTTAATCCGGTGTCAATTCCAGCAGCAAGTGATGATCTTTTGTTGCAAATATTTTAGAACTGGTTTTCCTGTTCTCTCTTTCATAGCACAAAAGCAAGCATTTTTCTATTCTTCTTCATTGCTGTAAGAAAAGATTCATTCGGAAACTAAAAATAGGAGAAATTACAGCCATCTGTACCTTATTTGCTTTTTTCAGGTACCTAGGCGTAGAAAATTGAAGTTGGAGATGAGAAAAAATTATTATTTCATCCGTACTGCTTCAGTTAAGATTGTGTAATGATAAATCCACTTAGGGTACTCAAAGTGCATAAAAAAGGAGATGTTTTATGAAAGTAAAGTAAAAATCCTCCTAATTGAGCTTGGGAATAATGTTCCATGGGGCTACCGCAGATCTAAGAAAAGAGACTTTAAAAAATTGCAGTTTCAATAAAGACAAGTTGGGATGGTGATGCCTACTTTTGTTTTTTATAAGAACTGCTTAAGCCATTTTTCTCTTTCTTTCTTTCTCTCTCTCTTTCTTCCTTCCTCCCTTTCTTCCTTCCTTTCTTCTTTCCTTCCTTCCCTCTTTCTCTTGGTGCTTTCTCTGAGGTGTGAATGCCACTTTTCTTTAAATTGAACTAAATGCTGAATCTTCTTAGAATCAGAAAATGGGATACTTTGAATACAAAGCTTGGGAATGGGTCAGGGCATTCAAAATCAGGACGATCCCAGAAAATTTGACATTTATGGTTATTCTCCTAAGAAAAGGTACCTCAATAGCGCAATACAATTACATTTGATTTAAAAAGCTGCTTGTGCCTTGTATTTGTGTTACCGTTAGCAACTTCAGACAGAAAGAATTCCTTCTTGTGATGGCTTTGCGTGGAAGTTAGCAACTTGGGTGTTTTAGGTTGAATTGAAGAAACTTTTTTTTTAAAGCAATGTATTATGAAGACACCGAGAACTATGCAGTTTTTTCCTTTAGAACTAAACATTTTATGTGCCTATAGTGCAGCATGGTTATTATTGTATAAACGTGTTTGTGGCTTTAAAGTTAAGGAACTTGTGTGAATAACCTTAAGATGTAACTTGTGTTGGCTGTATCTGGATGCATTTCCAGTTTTAACCATACTTTAGTCTTCTAAAATATGAAGGAGAATTAAAATGAAAGCAATTTATATTGCAAGTGGCAGCTAAGTTTTTGCAGTGGTTCTTTAAGATTTTTCAAATCCATTCACTATGTCCTTTGAGGTTCATATCTTCTGAGATTTATCTACCCATAAGGAAACAAAGGGGCCGGCAGCACTGTAGAGCTTATTTTGGCTGGCTCGATGAGCCATCTGAGCAAGATGGACAAACAATTGCAAGATTCGATATAGACTATGAAATATTCTGAATAGATTGGCCACTATAGACTAAGCTAAATCCATCTACCGTGTTGGGATTAGTTACTTCTGAGACACACACACACACACACACACACACACACGCACACACACACAAATGGTCTCAATATAAATCAGGAAATCAAAACAAGCCATTCTAACAGTGAGAGCTTCCCAGGAAAAAGGATAGTTTTAATTGCATAAATGATAGTTTCCATCATAGTCTTTATTTGGTATCTAAAAATCCTAGACAAACTTGATGGCTCTTTTCCTTCAAATCTTAGGCTGGAATCGGGATTGGGGTGGGTGGAAGGGGGCACACAGCTGGCAAGCCCATTGCCAGGCAGTCCTGCTGCATGAGAGATCCATGCTGCAAATGGATCTGTCTACTCTGGACACCTTAATACCTGAATTGAAATGATCAGGCAGGAACTTCTTCAATTACTGTACTGTTGGCTTTTTACAATTTTTTTTAAACCCTTCTAAATGAGCTATACTTGGGATAATTTATCCTTTGTCTGGTAAGAGGGAAGCAAAAGGAAAAAACTTGAGCAGCCACTCTGGGCTAAGCACTTTACGAGTGCTAGGCAATTTACAATATGCAGTATTATTTAATCCTTGCAAGAACTGTGCAAAGGTATCGGTATCTCCATTTTACACATGTGTAAGCCCAGTTCAGCAGTTTGCCAAGATATTACCTAAACAGCGAATGGCAAAATTGGGACAGTCTGACTCCCAAGCCTTTCCTTGTGCCACGATGACACAGTAGCTATTTTAAACTGACATTTAAATAGTCCCTCTGGTCATGGTAAAGCAAAACCTCTGTGTAGTTGGTCTGGAGGTATCGGGATGTACTCAGGCATCTTTTCATAGAAGAGACTCCTTAAAGCCTGGTTTTGTTGGTTGGAGTGACTCAGGTCCTGTGTTTTCAATGGCTGCCATCAGCTGTGAACTGGACGTGAGCACTCAGTTAGGCTGCGACAGTGGTGGCCACAGGGCGTGTCATCATTCCTTGCTGTGATGCACATCCCAAATGAAGGCGGGCTAGGGCTCTTTGAGGTAGCTGATCTGTGCAAGCAGTGTCTGAGACACAGCTCTCTGGAGGACATCTGCAGGCCACAACTGTTAGGGACTACACAGGCAGAGAGGAAGTCAACCCAAGATGTAGAATGGGTCAAGTGACATGCCACGGAGCTAAGGTGGAGGAGAAGAGAGCCAGGGTTTGGCTGGGGCAAGTGTGGGAGTCAGGGCGAAGGGAAGGTAGAAAAAGCAGAGCTTTCTCCCAAA
The DNA here is from genome assembly GCA_963575035.1 of Avahi laniger. Lineage (NCBI taxonomy): Eukaryota > Metazoa > Chordata > Mammalia > Primates > Indriidae > Avahi > Avahi laniger. The sequence goes on from CAUYSK010100133.1 coordinate 23,673, forward strand.
GACGTCATTTCAAAGTTGCTGGACTATAGCGCTCTGTCTCCTCTGGCTTATGGTGTTGCCCACTCTTCAAGTGTCCCTGACAAAAGGATCAGTCTTACAGCATCTACTTAAAACTTCACTGAAACAGTATTTGGGTAGAAGAAGATTTGTAGAGGAGTGAGGGCCAGGGCTGCTGTGACCAGCCCTGGAACCAAACACTCTGTACATCTCTGTCTTTTGATCCTTACCGTCAATTAGCTCAGAGCCCTGGAGCGTCTTATCCACAGCCAGACAATTCATGTAGGTGGGACTGAAACTCAGGTCTTTGACTGGAAACCCTGTGGCTCTTTCCTGCAGTTGGGAAATACAGTGGTAGTTGTAGGCAGATACAGATTCTAAGGTGCCATGTGGATCCAGAAAGGTTTGGGGTTGGAGGTGGCCTGCCTTGAACTTGGTGTGACCGTCAAATGAATACAGAGGCAGCTCTTCACCTGCTGTGCTCGAGTCCCTCCCCGGAGAAAGGACTAACATTCCCAAGATGTGTAAGAGGCAACCTCCATTTCTTTTTCCAATCCCTCCCTGCTGAGGTATACCAATGGGCGATTCCTCCACCCATGAGTCAAAAGGCTGATGGCAGCTTAGGAAATCTGAAAAAAATGCCTAATAGTAGGCTCCATTTTTGTGCTAAAATTGATAATCCTTGTGTGAAAATATCCAAGTAATCTGCATGCCTCTACTTCCCTAGGGTTCTTGTTGCCAACTGAATATGCTCATGCTCTTTAAGTTCCTGCCTGGTGTGTGGTGCTGTGACATATATGGGGGGTGCATTGGTACCACATACCTACCACGGGCAGCACGTGCCAAATCCCCCTCTCTGCATAGTGCCATGGAATCTCCTCTCACCTGGCAACTCTGGGTAGAAGAAGAGGGCCACTTAATTCATTGCTTAAAAAGCTTATCATTCTTAATCTTGGAGCTGACTTAGAGGTTGCTTAATTTGAACTTCTCATTTTGGAGGGGAGGGAGCTGAGTTGAAGTGATTTTCCCAAGGGCTGTGCAGCTATTCAAAGGTGAGGACGGAGCTCAGTTCTCTTGACTCCCAGACCAGTGCTCTTTTCTCTGTATCATGATAGTTGCTATTCCTAAGAAGAGGGTGAGAGTATAGACCATTATCCCTATTTTACAGATGGAGAAACTGAGAGCATAGTTCAGTTTAGGGACTACTGCCACTCCAAAAATATGAAAACTATTAGGTTTATGAGAGTGATTTAATAGTTCCCCAGAATTAATAACTTTCATTCTCCCTGCTCAACACAAATATGCAGAGTTCAATGTTAAAATGAGCACGTCAGAGTGCCCAACGCCTATTCAGCCTGTTGATCATATAGTTTCTCCCCTGCATAGAGAGTAAGAAAGGGGAGGGAAAAACAGCCCCTACCATTATGAAGCCTAGTGTTCAAAGAGTAGGAATTTGTGGAATCCCTGAAAAAGACAAGTCTGTGTATATCTGTATGTCTAAACTGTCACAGCCAAACCCCACACCAAGTATCATAACAAAGGACATTGTAAGCAGTAGTCCTTGTGGATTTTCCTCCTATTGGACCAAGTTTTTCCCCCCTCCAGATTATTATACAACTTCCACACTTGAGTTTGGTACTACCCCAGAGGAGGCTTTAGCAAAAGTACCCTTCTGTGAAGGAACAATTATGGGAACTCTACAATTTTGATGACAATTTTAAAAACTTAATGGAAGGTGTTAACTCAACACGTATTGAGTTGTCTCTGCCCAGTTTTGTGCTAGAACCTTTGCATAGCTTTTCTTATTTTAAGAGTCATGATATCAATATTCTGCACACCCTTTTGCAGGTGAGGAAGCTCAAACTCTTCTGCACTTAAAGAACCTGCCAAAAAGGGCAACACCATAAAGTGGTGTTTGTTTATTCAACATTTATTTATGGTACTCAAATGACGTACCTGACGCTGGACTAGATGCTGGTGCTGTGAAGTTAAATAAGACATGATCCTTGCCCTGAGGAAGCTCACAACCGAATGATATTAGTTCCCAATTAATTTGGGAACTTCCGCTCTTCAGGGCTAGTTTAACAGCAAGTAAGATGTTTACTAAGTAAATCCTAAGATACTAAGCAAATCCTAAGAGATTTACTCGAAAATACATCTCTCGAAGGTTTAGGAAGGATTAAAGAAGAAATGCTAAGACAGGAAAATATAGGGCTAGGGATTAAAATGAAGGGAAAAGTCAAAGAGGGACAGAAAGCTGGCCTTTGTGGCATGTAGAATACAATGGGCAAAAGCATCGGGGAGAGAGTGGTCAGGTCACGTAAAAAGGCCAGCAAGCCTGAAGTTTCTTCTCATGGCTGAAGGAGCTCCGTCTTGAGGAATAATATAAACAATGAGCTTGGTGATATAGGACAAAGGAAGAAAATCCTAAAGACCAGACAAAAGAGTTTGGATTTAGTGAACAGAAAATCTTCTGCTGATGCAGACTGCCGGCTTTTTAATATCAACTGATTGTGAACACCTAAGATCAAAAAAAGTGCCAGAAGAAAAGATTTTTGTCCATGTAACATTCACCCTGATGGGGAGGATAATACAAATGAGAAGATCAGTCTTTTGAAATTCTTGAACTAATCAAGAGTGGCAATAGCCGCAGAGGGTAGAGCTTAACCCAAGGCTAGTTCAGAGACAGCAGTGGGCTATGCTTTGTGATTAGATGGCAGAAGGGGAGGAGGAAAGGAAACAAAAAGGAGGGTGAAATCCCTAGAAGTAAGGGAAACTTTGGGGATTTACTAGCTATTTGGGTAGAATTCGGTGGACCTTGTTGGTCAACAAGGTTTAGATTTTGTAAACGTGCCCATCCAAGTGGGAATATTCCTTGGAAATGTTAAATATGTTCTGTAAACTACAAATCAAGACACATTGGGTCTAGGAAAAGATTTGTGCTCTTCTGAGGGTAGAGGAGGAGGGGAGAGCAATCCGGAAAACACCATTTAGATGCAACTATTAGAAATTTCTAGCTATTGTAATGGTTTTATGGGGACAGCAGGGCTATCCTGGAAAAGCCAGGAAACCTGGTGATCAGAACTTTAGACAACTGGCAGACTTGGGGAGAAGGGTCTTACGCCTACAGGTGCTTGAAAGAGCATATTTAAGAATAACTGTCAAGGGGGCAAAAGAGAAAATCTGCAGTTGGGTGACTCTGGGGGATCCATGAGAGGAGGATATACAAAGAATCAGGACAGAAGACAGATATAAAAAGTGACCAGAGACTTTAGAAGAGAACCATGAGCCAACTGAATCACATGGTTCCTAGAAGACATTCTCTGCAAAGGCAGCAGAGAAGTAAAAAATGCTTAGACTTGCAAACAGTTCATCAGACAGGGTGAGAGAGAGGTCACTGATACCCTCAGAAAGCAATGTGGGTGGAACAGGAAGCTGGGAGACCAGACCGGTAACAGAGGTCGTAGAGGTGGAATCCAAGAGCCTGGTCAGGCTTCCAGACCCACATGTCCACGTGCTGAATGAATGCAAGACAGTCTAAAGACGTGGGCCTCAGCAGAGACCCATTTTGGCATCTGTCTGCCTGTGTGGCCTGGGAATAGTCAGCTTGAGGTAGGAGGAAAGAGCATGAACTCTGGAATCAGACAGATGGATTTTGGTCCTTTCTCAAAAAGAAACCAACTGTGAGAGCATATGAAGGAGATTTAATCTCTATTTCTTCATCTTTAAAATGGATCTCCTTCTAATTATCTCATAAAATATTTTTTGTTAAACTTTGATAAACTAAAATGAAATAAAATGCCTATAAACTATGGGAGGAGGTACTTAGTGAATACCAACTTCCCTAGAATAATGGCTGGTTAAGCTGTGTTATGTGGAGTCTTAAGAGTTGTTCACAAACTTACAGAAGCTGCTTTTAAAGGTGAAGGGCTTCTGGACAGGGAGTTGGATGCTGATAGGAGGAGCTCCAGCTACCCACACCCCACTCCTACCAGAGCACTGGGATCCCATGATAAGTTTTTGTTTTAAAGGTTGGGGGTTGGGGAGCAGAGAGAAAACAACTGAGGCTAGTAATGAATTTAGCAAGGTTTCAGGATGCAAGATTAATATACAAAATTCAGTTGTATGCTATACACTAGCAGCGATCAGTTGGAAAATAAAAATTTAAAAATAATTCTAGTACAGTAGTACCAAAAACCAAAAAATATATACTTAGGAATAAATCCAACAAAAGATGTCTAAGACCTCTACACTGGACATTGCAAAACATTGCTGAGAGAAATTAATGTGGACCTAAATAAATAATGAGATATATCATGTTTGTGGATAAGACTCAGTATTGTTAAGGTGGCATTTCTGTCCAAATTGATCTGTAGAGCTGAGGAACTGACCCTTAAAATTCTAGCAGGCTTTTTAGAGGGGTAGAATTTCACAAGCTGATTTCCAGAATTTATAGGGAAATGCAAAAGACCTAGAATCATCAAAGTCTGTCTGTTTTAGGGACCTTTGAGAAGTGGGTGGCAAGACCACATTAGATATACAGCTGGTTTCCAGGGACAAATGACTGGGAAGGATAAAAGAGGAGGGAGGAGGAGTAAGCAAAAAAGCTTTCAGACCCCAGTGTAGGTCTGAAACCTGTGAAAGAAGAGAGGGAAGGAAGAATTGTGCAGAGAGTGCCTCAGACTGCAGTTCTGAGAAAATTTTGGCCAGCAATGGAGACTCCCCAAACAAAGATTGTCTGTTGGAACAGTCCTGCATTGGCTGGAATGGGCTACCACGAGTACCCCGACCACACTTAGTCACTGGTTAGGAGCTAGCCAGGGAAGTGTAGCCTTGCTGTGAACATGGTGGTGAATCCATAGGTTGGAGCTATCGACATTGTCCCAATGACAATTTTTTTAAGGACATCTGAGCAGCACACCTCTATGGCCACCACATAAAGTAATTTTTTAGGAGGATAAAGATGGAAAACTTATTCTCCAATTCCCTAACCTTACCTTTATTTTTCAAGAGTTACTATAGCTACAGTAATCAAAAAAGTTTGGTGTTAGCAAAAAATAAATATATGGATCAATGAAACAGAAAAGAGAACTCAGAAATAGTCTCCCATATATTTTGCCAGTTTTTAACAAAGATACCAAGGCAATTCAATGGGGGGAAATGGTCTTCTCAACAATGGTGCTGGATCAACTAGATATCTGTGAGAGGGAGAAAATAAAAACCTTGTCAACCCTTATCTCACACCATTCACAAAAATTAACTCAAACTGGATCATAGACCTAAATATAAAACCTAAAACTACTAAACTTCTAGACTACAACAGGTGAAAAATCCCTGTGACCTTGGAGTAGTAGGCAAAGGTTTCTTAGAACACACAAAAAAGCATGGGCCATAAAAGAAAAACTTTTTTTTTTTTTTTTTGAGGCAGTCTCACTCTATTGCCCAGGCTAGAGTGCAGTGGCGTCAGCCTAGCTCACAGCAACCTCAAACTCCTGGGCTCAAGCGATCCTCCTGCCTCAGCCTCCCAAGTAGCTGGGACTACAGGCACGCGCCACCATACTCAGCTAATTTTTTCTATTTTTAGTCGTTTGGCTAATTTCTTTCTATTTTTAGTAGAGACGGGATCTCACTCTTGCTCAGCTGGTCTCAAACTCCAGAGCTCAAGCAATCCTCCCGCCTCGGCCTCCCAGAGTGCTAGGATTACAGGCGTGAGCCGCCATGCCGGGCCAAAAGGAAAACTTGATAATCAGATTTCATTAAAAATTTACAACTTTTGGTTCTCAATAGACACAAAGAAAATATAAAGCAAACTAGGAGAAAGTATTCAAAACATACACGTAAGACAAAGAACTTGAATCCAGAATATATATATATATATATATATATATATATAAATTCTTAACAGTCAGTACGACAAACAGCCCATTTTTTTTAAAATGGGCAAAAGATTTGACCACACACTTTACAAAAGAAGATTTATGAATGGCCAATAAGCTCATTAGAAAATGCTCAAAAGCATTAGTAATCAGAGCAACGCAAATTAAGACTACAATACGTCTAGAATGGCTAAAATTCAAAGACTGGCACAAATTAAGTGTTGGTAAGAACATGGAGCAACTAGAACTCTCATGTACTACTAGTGGGAATGCAGAGAAACTTTGGAAGACAGTTGGGCAGTTTCTTAAAAAGTTAAACACAGGCTTACTGTACAACACAGGCATTCCACTCTCATGTTTTTACCCAAGAGAGATGAGACATGTCCACACAAAAACTTGTACACTAGTGTTCGCAGTAGCCTTATTTAAAACAGCCAAATACCTGGTAACAACCCAAATGTTCATTAAGATGTGAATGGGTAAACTGTGGGATAGCTGTACAATAGGATAGTACTCAGCAATATGAAGGGATAAACTATTGATGTGAAAAACATGAATGAATCTCAAAATAAATATGCTGGGTAAAAGAAGCCAGACGAAAAAGAGTGCAGGCTGTAAAATTACAATGATATAAAATTCTAGGAAGTTCAAACTAATCAATAGGGACATAAAGCAAACCAGTGGTTGTCTGGGAATAGGGGTGGAAGAAGGAGGGATGCAAACTAAATGTCGTCTTGATATTGGTGATAGTTTCACAAGTGTGTATACATATGTTAAAACTCATATAATCACATACTTTAAATATTTGAGTTTATTGTATGTCAATTATACTTCAATAAAGTGGTTTCAAAGGGGTGAGGAAGGTGGAGTCTGATGTGATGAATGCAACCCCACCTCTACGATAAAAAGATGTGGAACGTACCCTAGAGTAGACCTAGGGGGAAGTGAGTCTGGTACTTTGCTTTCATATTTATCTATTATATTTAGTATCTGTCTCTTCCCCAGGCTGGGGAGGGGACTAATGGCCAGAGCAATGCCTGGCGCCAACCAGCCGTGGCCTTCAGGCTCCCTTGAGCTCTCACCTGCTCGGCTGGGGTCCATACAGGAGGACCTTTGTCTGGGAAAGGGGAACAGAGCTGGCTTCAAGGGCCACTGGCCAATGCACTCACATTGGGTCGGCGCTCAGAGGCTGTTGTGCTTGGTGTTAATGCTCTGCAGTTACCATGATAAAATTCTTTGAATTTGTGTTTCCTAAGTGAAGTCAGAGGGAACAGTGCATGATTCGGGAACTTGGACTCTTGGCTCACGCCGGGTCTTGGGTCACGTCTCCTGCCTCTTTCCAGGGCAGGTTCTGGGCTGCCGGCTCCGGTGAACCTTGCTGCTCCTGCTGTCCCCTGCCCTGTGGCAGTGGCCCAGGCACGAATGCGGGGGAGGGGCAGGGCTGGGCGCACAGACAGGGGACCGAATCTCAGGGTGGGGTCGCCTGTGAGGGTCTGCATGTGCCCCAGGATCGTCCCTGTGCCCAGGGGAGCGCAACATTAAGTAGCAAGATAAAAACTGCCCTGACAGGTGGAGAGAAAGACGGTGGAAGGAAGGGAAAGGCATTTTTTCTGCCTTTTGAAAAGGGGATTCAGCATTTTCCATTTGCATTAGGCTGTCTGGCTGCAGGTTGAGATCGCAGCCCTTATTCTCAGACCGGAACGCCGCCGTGCTCCAGCTGTGTACTAACACAGAGGAACGGGTTTAGCTCCTGAAAGCTTCCAACAACTCCCAGGGGAAAGATTTGGCGCAAAACGCCTGGCGGGGGAGTGACAGAGACCCCGGAGCCCTGAAATGAAAAGTCTGGAATGTAGGGCGGACTTGTCCTCTGGAACAAGGAAGCATGTCAGGGTAGAAGCCAGCGAAGTCCTGCTCTCCTCACACTTTCCTCTGGATGCAGACTTCCCTGTTCTTTGATTTCCTCTCCAGTGTGTGTAATAAGGGTGAAGGTCCTAATTTGGTGTTTTGAAAAAAGTAACCATAACAACAGCCAAGTCCATAGAGAGAGAGTGGTAAAATGCAGAAAGCTCACTTTCAATGCCCTGCCTTTGCTTCCAGAATGAAAGCTCCTGGTCAGACAATGAACGGGCAGCAACAAAAGAGCAAAAGGCAAGACCAGACTTGGGCAATCTTCACGTGCCCTCCCGCCCTTCATAGATGAGGGCAAGCCCCTTGATTTGTCAGTTCTTTGCCTCCAGCTGTCTCCGCAAGGTCCAGGGCAGCTTTTGAGAGCTTATCCTAAAAGGGCAAGAGCAGAGATGAGCTGTTTTTAAGAAACACACTCTACAACTCTCTTAAACTCATGGAATTTAGAAATAAAAAGAAACTTGGAAAGTTCTATTGAAAGAGTCAGGGCCTGACAAAAATCTTGCACTAATCCTTGACTCCAAGGGTTGAAGAATGACTGGCAGGTGCTTGTCCACCTGCATCAAGGTGAGGAGGGAAGTGCTTCTCCTGCCACACCCAGGTCTTCCCTTATTCAGGGCAAAGCAATGTCACCTTCAGGGGCACTGGCTGGGGAGAGAGGCAGGGGGTCTGCGTTCTAAATTCCGTCACTAATCAGCTGTGAGACTTTGGGTACATAGTTTAACCTCTTAGGATTAGGATACTGCTCTGTCAGTGGACATGTGACACATTGTGCACATAACATGACATGTGGGGACATTGTCATATATTCCTCTTTGCTCTTTTCCCAGCCTGGCAGAGAAGTGTTGGATCTGGCAGCTTTGGGGAGGCAGGAGCTAACTCGTTCCTCAGCTGGATCTAGGCTGCACATCTGGGTGGTCTTTGGGAGAAAGCAGAGGCTTTCTCTGGAAATGAGCCATTTCCAGCAGGTTTGGAGGAAACTAGATTTGCCGTGTCTCCAGGGCTGTCACTGTTTATCAAGACTAATCATATTCTCTCTTGCCTGTGGCCTGACACTTCACTCCACTGGGATCAGGCAATCTGAATAAAGTCCAAAGGGCTAAAAAGGGCCAGCAGGTGATGATCAGAGTAGAATAAACAGTGGGGAGTGGTTGGTACCGAGGAGAAGAGAGAGTGCCTGCGGTGCGGAAAGGGGGCAGTTGTTGCTCAGGGACAGCGGATTGCTGCTGCAAAGGCGTGGGGCGTCCGGTATGGCCACGTCTTCTGATTTTTCTTTCTTTTTCAAGAGAGACCTGCAATCTGGACTTTTAAAATTTAAGATATCCAAAATTTTAAATAATGTCTATGAAAGCAGATTTAAAGCACGGCATAAGCCAAAATGAGACAGGTTAGCAGGTTGAGTGGGTTCATGACAGAACTGCAGTCAGGACTGGAAAACACAACAGCAGTGTAGACTTTGGCTGGGGGTCCCCCAGAGTCCTGAGAGGAGGCGAGATCCTAGAGGTCCATACCCAGCGAACCCTCTCCCATCTCAGCCTCTCCTCCTCCTCCAGCCTTAGGAGATTTTATGTTTGTCCTCCATTCCTTTTTCCCAAGCCATTGTTGTGGCCAATCCCTGCCTACCCCTGTAGGGCCTGGATCTTGAAACTCAAAAGTCAGGAAAATACCATTTCCTTCTGCATTCTGCTTCCCTGAGGCAATGAAAAATGCTCAGCTGACCTAACCAGGAGAGGGAATAAAGGGTGGCCGGGTAAAATTCTTGGAGGGAAGAGAGGACACAGGAACACAAGCTGACCTGGCCCTGCCATTCCCCCCTCCGACCCCCCCAACCTGGGGTCCAGGTTGGGAGGCTATACTGGGGTGGAGGAATGTCACACACAGCCTCAGGGGCCCAGATGGGGTCATGTACTCAGGAAGTTGGGCCTAGTTTGGTACAAGTGGGTGGAATGTAGGACAAGTGGCAGCGGGTGAGACTGGACAGGGAGATGAAAGATTTATGTGGCGCAAGAAAATGTAATTGGCTCAGATGTCTGATGACTTAGGCATTATTTTTGTAAAGCTGGTGACCCAATCCTACATTTGTTTTGTGTAATTTATCATCTGTGTACTTTCAAGTGACATAAAAGAGTCTTCAAAGAGCTTCCGAAACCATTACTTGGAAACCACACCAGTCCTAATTTAGTGGTGATACTGATCTCTATGAAGTATCTAAACTGCTAAACTCATTTGAGGATATCAAGTAATATCGGACTTTACTGAGAGGTGTGCCACAGCGGTCACCAGGGAACGGTTCCTACTTTCCACCTGTCTCCCTGCCCCAGCTCCCATTCCCTATTTCCCCAGCTCCATCAAACCTTTCTTTCCCAGCGGTCCTTCCAACTCCATCTCTTCACCATACGCGGGCTGACCCCAGAGGACCCCATTTTCCCTGCTGCCCTCTCTAGTAGAGGATGTGTTTTCAATCATAGATTCCCCAATTTCAGTGTTGGGAGCTGGAATTAGCGTCTTCCAGGCACCCCACTGCTGTCTCTTGACTGTTACTCTTCCTTTCTAAAAACCTGAAATCTCCTGCAAGATTCTCACCATCCACCCATCCACCCCAGTGAGTGACAGACTCACTGACAGCTGCGGCATCTTCCTCAGGGTCTTACTCTCCACCCTGACCCCTGCCATCATTCTAAGTAACTAAACGTCCTTGCGACTGATCCAACCACTCAGTTCCATGACGACTGTACCTTCGGTGATGTTCCTCGTGCTTCCATCTCAGCACACACTTGCATGGTCACAGCTGGGACCTTGTCATCATCACAAACTGTGCCTCCTGTGAAATCTCATTCTCTCACTGCCACCTTCCAACTCCCTTGCTCAAGTCCCCGTCACCGCAATAGTTCTCTGATCTCAATGAGATTTCCGAGCCAATGGTCCCTCCGCTTTCCCTATATCCGTAAACCTCCTCCCATCTTCATTTCCTTCTGTATCTGGCTCAGAGGCCACGGTTCTTCCTACAGTGTTCTAAAAATATTACTAAGTCCTTTGTCCGCCTCGCTATTGTCCTTGCCTGGCCGAGGCTCCTGGGTTTATTCATGCCTAGTGCTCCAACAGACCAGAGTTATTGGAGAACCTAACATAACTGGATGTTTTGGCATGCCTCTAACTTCATGTTCTCCAACCTCCTCTCAGCCCTTGACCCTGCCCAGTGGTTTTACCGTACTTTTCTAGAAGCTTCCTCCAGTTCCATAGTCATGATTTCATTTCCTCTTCTCGGAGTTTGAATACTTGCAACCCCTTTATTCCCAGAGAAGAAGTTTGACAGGGAAAATGGGTCAGTTGCATTTGCCCCCATTCTCTCCCCCCATGACATTACAGTGGAGCACATGTCCCTTCTCCAGCCAAGACGAGTCCTCCCACAGGTGCCCTTGAGCCCATCCCTTCGTCGCTATGAAATGACCCTTTGATAACTGGGTGCAAGGTGAGAACTGTGGTAAGAGCCTAGCTAAAAAAAATAACAATCAGTGACTGTCCCTCTCTAATTGCCACTCCGAAGCCACATAGCTGGTGGTCATAAAGATTCTTAACTTCTCCATGTAGCTGGTGTCCATAAAGATTCTTAACTTTCTCCATAGATAACATCAACCTTTTCTAAACCTACAGGTAGTTTTTAAGGTATCTTTCAGGCCCCGCATTCCAGTGGATCTATTGACCCACCCAGATCTGCGGCCTATGCCAAGAAACCGACTCAACTGGAATTGTGACCCCAGGGACAGAAGCAACACAAGAAGATGATTTCTACATCTCTATAATCTTGCCCCAATTAACAAACCTAATTGCCTAATCCCTTGCCTACCAAACTATCCTTAAAAACCCCATCTCCCAAGTTCTCGGGGAGGTGGATTGGAGAAATTTCTCCCGTCTCCCCGCTTAGCACGACATGGAATAAAGACTCTTTAGCTGCACAAAACCTGCTCACTCAGCATAGTGGCTGCTTCTTGTGCAGCGGGCAAAGGAACCTGGTTAGGTGGCAGCATCTAGTCAGGGCTCTTCTTCTATTAGCGGTCCCTTCTCCTTCCAAGTCTTCAACCTTTTCCTCGCTACTGGATTCTTCCCTTCAGCACTCAGACACATGCTCAGATCCTTTGTTACAAACAAAGCCAAGCAAGCGGAAACGGCCCTTAACTGCACACTTCCGTCAGGCTGTCACCGGCTCTCTCCACTGTCCACTTACAGCCATGCTGTAAGTAGACGCTGCCTCTACCTTATGTCCTCTCCTCCTTTCCATTCTGGCTTCCTGTTCTTCACTTTGCAGAAACTGCTCTTGCTGCGTTTATCAACAGTCTCTGTGCTTTAGCCAGTGTCGATGTCCCACCTCCATCTGACTTGGCCTCTCAGCTGCATTTCTGTGAGTAATCATGTCTTCCTTCTCGACATACTCCGTCCTCTTGGCTTCGGTGATAAAAATAGATGTTTGGCCTTCTTTATACTGACTGTTCTTTCTTAGGATTTTTTGCTTCTTCCTCCTCCTCCCAAATTCTAAATTTTTGAATTCTTTGGGAGCTTTTTTCACATCACGCTCTCCTTGGCAATTTCAGCTTCTCCCAAGACCTTAAATAATAGCATCTCTACGGTGACTGAGGGTAGGTCTATGGTTTGATCTTTCCCAAAACCTTACTTTTTCGAACACAGATTGAAATTAAGTACTTATTTGTGTGATCATCAGTGTTTGTTTGTCTCCCTTACTAGACTGTAAGCTCCATGAGTGCAGGCAATATCTTCATTACTCACCACTTCCATAACCCATTGGGTAAGCCTACAAGAAATGACTGACTTCAATGTCAACTTTTACCCGATGGGCCCACACGCTGCCTGCCAAAGGCGAAAGCAAACGTCCGCTAAGACCTATGACTGCTATCTTTTCTCCAGGCTTAACTGTGCAACCATCTTTTCCTTATTGTAGAACAGGAAGTCCATGCACTTTATTTTGCCAGAAGTGGGGGAATACTATATTAAAAATAATATTAAAACCCTGCCATTGACCAGGCATGATGGCTCACGCCTGTAATCCAAGCACTCTGGGAGGCTGAGGCAGGAGGATTGCTTGAGCCCAGGAGTTTGAGGTTGCTCTGAGCTAGGCTGACGCCACGAAACTCTAGCCCAGGCAACAGAGTGAGACTCTATCTCCAAAAAAAAAAAAAAAAGACCCTGCCATTGAGAAGTGAGGTGTCTTCAAGTCTTTAAGTACAGGAGTGACATGGTGAGCTCTATAGATTTTGGAAAGCTAACTGCCAGCCACAAGGAGGAAGGAGAGAATAGGGACAGGGGGATTTGTTGTTATTCTGTTCCAGAAGAGGGCTGGTGAGGAAGCCTTAGCTCACAGGTGGCATTGAGAATGGAGAGGAAGGGGAACAGGTGAGACTTTCAGAGATAAAATAACAATTGATCGGGGGTGAGACAGTGGGCAGCAAGAGATTGCCCAGACTCAGATATGCCAATACTTCACAGATCATCCTCTATGGGGGGGCCCTTTCATACATGCTGTTCTCTCTCCCTGGAAGGACCCACCCCACACTTCTCTCTTGGAATCCTATTCCTCTGTCATGATCTCTGTGAAGCTCTCCTTTCCTATCCCATGGAGAATGACTCTTTCCCTCCTCTTTACCCCCCCAGGACTTTGTTTACATGGCCGATAGTATTACCAGTTGTGTGGAACACGGTGCTCAAGTGGTTGGCTCCATCCAGGCATTGTGTCATCTGTAATGGAATGGCTGGAAAAAATCCATACATTTGAAGAAGTGTATTTGCTGACTTTATTTCCTTGACTTGTAACTAATTGACCAAAGGCATCATCTTTCTCTTTCTGCTTTTTACAAAGTTTTGATGGATCATGTTAATAAATGCTTATTCCTTATTTCTCTGATAAGATTATATTAATCCAAGGTCTCAGAGGATCCTGGCTTGCTCCTTCCTTTGATTTTGGAGTAAACAATCTCTTAACATCAGAATAGACTGAGACACCACCTCTGAGTTTCTAAATGGCTCAATATCCTGAAATCCCTCCTAATCTCACTCCAGCTCATCTGGTTCCAATTAACCCCTTCCCAAGCTATCTGTGTGTGTACACCATAGCAATGTAGCCTTTGAAAAGGGACCAGATATTTTTAGTCACACTGGGTGCATAGTGTAGCATGGCTTAACTCAGATATGCTCTGGGTTGGCCAACACAGACTTCTTTATATTTAATGCTTTTCCTTACTTCTTCACATTTAATGCTTTTCCTAAAATTTTCCAATGTTCACTAAGGCTTCAGCAGCCCTTTAGGACCAATATTTCTGAGAAAACACTCAAAATACATCTACATTCATGTCCTACATCATCCCCAAGAGCACTCCACCACCCAGTTCCAGCAGAATCCTAGTGATTTCTCAGAATGACAGCCTCAATGGGAGACAGTTCCTGACTTCCACTGCCCTCCTCTGATCAGAGTCAATCCCTTCCCTCTTCCGCTGTGATAATTTGCAATGCATACTTCTTTCCTGTGGAGTTTGTTACATAAAGCCTTGCTTTATGTAAAAATTATTTATTTTTATTTATTTATTTTTTATTTCAGCATATTACGAGGGTACAAAGGCTTTGCTATTTTTATCTGCATTCATGTCCTTCTCTCTTGCAGTATCATAAGCTCCTTAAAAGCAGAGACAATATTCCCTTAGTGTGCTTCCTATCCACCCCCTCCCCTCAATACTGGAATCCTAATACCATGCCTTGCCTTTGAAAGGAGTTTAGCGTTCTAGGAAAGCTAGTGAATGAATAAATCATAAACGTAATTTGGGTTTTTTGTTTTTTGTTTTTTTTCACAAAATGCCCACATTGAAAGTCCTTAGCCTCTTCTCTGCCCACTCGTACCAGCTTCCTGGAGTCTTTCCCCACCTGTCTGGCATTTCTCTCCCCCTGTAAAGAGTTCTCCACTCATCTGCAACCCTGGAGCCTGCACCATCACTCTCTCTTTAGATTCATTGTGAAAGATGTTGAATAAGGCTAGATCCATGGTTTAGCACTTCAATTGAGAGAACTGTCTTAGCACCCTTGGTTTCTTCAGCCCTGATACAACTGTATCCCCTCCCCTAACCCACAGTAATGCCAGAAGAAAGCCTTACAAAGTCTTCCTTGGCAAAAGAACTCGTTGTCTTGGAGCCAAAGGAAGCTACGTGCAGTGTCCAATTCACCCCCCAAAATCTCCCTTGAAACTGAGGAATCGAACACAATATGGTCTTCTCTCTGGGTTCTTTTGTGAGACCATGTTTTCTTACACATAGCCAGAATGCTGCAGCTACCTCCAATTACCCCTAAGCGTAGCGTATGCTAGAAACTGGTCGTGTGTAATGGATACACCATTATTTACAAGCAAAAAACCCAAAAAACAAAAAACTTTTTTTGGCATTGGTGATGACTTTACAGATGTTCTTGATGATAAATGACTGCAGGAAGTCCCAGTGCTTCACAGTCCTATGGGTGATTTCGCTACCTGTTTTCTCCTCTAATGGTCATTTCACCCCCTGAATGGTAAGAGGGCCAAGATCATTAGCCTCATTATACAGATGCACAATCTGGGGCTGGGAGAGAGATTTCACGATTTGCCTAAATTGCCACAGCTTATAAACGGTGGTGACTGTGGGGGGTGATACTTAACCCACAGCTTCCCAAGACTTTCCCACTTTCTCAAGCTTTTGTCAAATTTGTCGTGAGCAGCATTTGCTGGAGTCAAACTTTGGTTCCTTGGATATTTAGTCATCCACTTAAGCTGGCTCCCCTATTTTTTTGAATTGAAACTCTTCTAATTAAATAAATCAGATTTACATTTTAAAAAGAAAACCACTCTAAAAGTTTTCTTAGTTTTTGTAAATTTCTGTAACAATTTCAGCAAGCCTTACCCTGGAATTTCAGCCCCACAGATATGTATTGTGTGCCCCTCTGTCGGCCCTTCTGCTAGACATGGGGAGACTGGCACAGGGGTGGGAGATGATGGGGAATGGGGCAGGGGAAGGAGCGGGGGCACAGAAGGCCCGCATGCCAGCCCAAGCTCTGCTGAAGGGGCACCTTTTCCAAAGTTGATCCTCCTAAAGGTAGAGGCTTTTTCTAGAACACACAAATGTGCTGCATTTTCAGATAGGGGTCCTGGTGGAAAGGGGCTGTGGAGAGACACAGTACAGTTTAGAAGACAGTCAAGTCACATGCATAAAAGTTAAACAAGCACCTGGGCACATTGGCATAAAGATGTGCTAGCAATGGGGTGACGAGGATGTACACTGAGTGCTGGATATAGTTGTAGACAGTGAAGGAAAGCAAGGGTGAGGGAGAGATGCCAGAGGGTGGGGGAGAACTGCAAACCTTGTGAAGGGACTGTGATTTGGAAAATGTACAACCCCAGCTAAAAGAAGGAAAACATAGTCCCATCCACTGGCAGGGTCCCAAGGTCCTAGCTAGTGCCTATTCAAGGAGCCTCTAGTCCTTTGGAAGTAGGTAGCGTATAACTATAACGTTAGCTACCCAGCACAAAGGGGAGGAGAGAAAAGAAAGCAAGAGACTCTCAAGAGGATAAGGGCATGGTTCTGGGCCCTGGATCTGACGCCCTGGATCTAAGTTCTGTTCTACCACTCAGTAGCTGGGTGACCCTGGGCAAGCTGCTTCTACTTCAGGACGTCAACAGTAGCACCTATCTCCTAGAGTTGATATGAGGATTAAATGAGACTATTGCCTCTAAAATGCTTAGACTGGTGCCTGGCTTAGAGTAGTGCTCAGTAAGTGTTAGCTATTATTATGACCATACATACGCATACATGCTTGCAGTTTGTGTACCTTTACCAGTATGTACACATGTGCACACACAAAATGCCTATTGTGATCTGCAAGTAGTATAAGGATCCATGGATTCAAAGTTATTATGTCCTACAAGGCACCATGAAAGGTCAGGGAAAGACTTGACCTTCAATTGCTGCTACTGTTTTTGCATGATTCAGCACTTTGAAATAACATTTGGAGGAAAACACTGCAATGGAATTGGTGCTGTGTGGGACTGACCTTGGGGTCCTGGCCTCAGGTGCTAGAGGACAACATCCAAGAAACCAAAGCCAGTTTGGATTCCTCACACCATGGCATGGAGGGAAAGCCCCTATGGGCTACCAACCCAAGAGCCCATAGTCATTTGAACTTCAGCTTTCCCAGAAGTGTTTGTGGTCCAGGCCCTGGGGGGCCTGGGAGACCAGTTTTATTGCTAAGGGAAATTTCCAGAGTGGCTCTGCTCACGCTTACTGAATCACCACCCCACACTCTGCTCTGCCTTGCCCCAGATTGGAGGGCCTACAGAGGCCTGCTGTTACTTCTTATCCAGAAGTGTAGTGAATTGGGGCTGTCAGCCCAAGTTCTACACTTGGTGAAATACGAACTCTTGGGCAAGTTATCTAATCTTGCCAAGCTACATCTGTAAAATGGACATGAGAATAAAATCTACTTTATGGGGCTGATTGTGAGGTTTAGATGTAATAAGGTAATGCCTGGCACTCGATGAAAGGTAGCCATTATAATTACTCATAGCAGCAACCACTACAGTGTTGATGCTACAGGGAGGGAGAAGCAGGTGCCGCTGTTGCAAGCTGACTTGCGACTCTCATATAATTAAGTGACCATAGAATGTATTGTCCAAACTGGGGAATTTTTGAGACTTAGGAGGGCTTTATTAATAATGGTGCCAGGACAATAGGCACAAACTGGGGCTGTCTTGGGCAAACCAGCCCATGATTCTCTACCCACTGCCCAGCCTCATCCAACTATACCTCTTTCTTCAAAACATTGCTCTTAGTGGAATATATGTCTCCTTCTTGATGTCTTTGTCTTTTGAAGGGTGTTGTTCAACCATTGATGTCAGCAACCAGTTATTGGGAGGTGAATAGGTGTTAGCTATTGCACTGGGTGTTTTATGGAAATGAGCTCTAGGATCCTCACCGTCACCTTGGGAAGCAAGTGTGCCCCCCACCGTACAGCCATGGAATCGGAGGCTCACGGAGGTTAAGTAACTTGCCCAGCCAAGGTCACGTGTCTATTAAACAGTATAGTTGGGATTTATCACGTGCCATTTTAACAAAAAACACTATATTGGCCTTAACGGGACCAGAATGATTAGAAGTTAGCCCAGGATGATTTACGGGGGCCCTCACTCCCACTCCTCCCCTGCTGTGCTAACGGGGCGGGTGCCAAGGCCTAGATCTTCCTCACTTATTTACACTAATTCCCAAACCCCAGGTCAGAGCAGTGGTCTGAATAACCACGGGTGCCCTCTGAGTTCCACAGAAATGGGAGCTTCATAAATATAGGCTGTTAAGCCTGCTTTGGGTCTCTTTGTAAATGGAATCTTGTGTAGTTTTCATAAGACTTAAGGATTGTGTAGATAAGCCTGCAGCAGATTTTATCCTTCTTTTTCCATTTCAGATGTTCCCAAGGTGGGGAGGGGGGTGAGAAGCAGGATCTTTAGGGCCATTGCTCTTTATCGGTAAGCAGCACAGAAACACTTCTGCTAGGAATGCCCACTTCTGATTCTGCCACAGTGTCACAGACACACTACCATGCCCATTCAGTGTTTGTTGGTGGAAAGCATTAACTCTGAATGTCTGGTTCCGTGTGAGCAAAGCTAGGGCTCCCATAAAACTGGTCAATGATGCTCTGAATTCATCTGAACCGTTTGGGCAACCCGATCATTTCAGGGGCCATATTTCCAGGAGGGAAATATGTGGGAAAATGACCGCTTCTTACAGTGCTGGCGTGAGTGTGGAAAGAGCTTTTTAGCAAACGCCTTACTCGTCCATTCTTAAAGAGTTTTTCACCTCCCAGGTACTTGTCCAGAAGTAATCTTATTACTTAAATCATGTGTTAGCAAGTGGAAGATTTCCTCTGCACCCTCTGACTGGTTTCTTAGGACCACTGATGACAGCTCCCATGTGGTGGCAAGTCACAAATTTTGTCTCAGCTAAACTTGAGCAGCAGGGACGGTTTCCATTCCAGGGGCTCAAGGGATTTATAACCTTCAACAATGGTGTTGATCCCAGCTCTGATGAGTGGAACATCAGAAAGCCTCCCCTCCGTACCCACTTGCAAGCTTAATAAACTGAAATGAAACCTGCTGTCAAATATTCTGAGTAAAGATTCTTTGGAGTTACTTTAACTGGGTTTTTATAGAGACAGGAATTCCTCTCTGTTTCCTATGTCATAAGTGACTTTAACAAAAAACGATGAAAATGTCAATTCAGAGAAGCCCACATGCACACGGGGCTACCCTCCCTTTGCCTCCCCGTACCTGACAGGTCAAGAATCCATGCAGGAATTTATGGGCCAGCTGCTCCAGAGACCCTCAGGACAAAAAGTGCCTGGAATTACTGGAATACTGCCTGCATAATTTGGAAAAATGGAGTTTTCCTACGTGTGAGAAGAGCATTGCCTTCCTCACCTTTGGGACCTTTGTACACACTGTTCCCTCTCCCTGGAATAAGTCACGTCTTCGCCATTCCTTCTCCTGGCAAACACTTACTCATCCTGAAGACTCAGCTTAAGAAAGCACCTGGGCTTGTTTGGGGGTTCAGGAAGAAGTTTTCTGTTCTATTTCTGTGGGCTCCCATGGGACCCCCACAGCTCCATTGGATACATCTCATTTTTATAATGACAAGTTCAAGGTCTGCTTTCACTACTGAGCCATGAGCTCTAGAGACATAGGGTCTTGTCTGCCATGTTCCTCAGGCCCCTTCCTCACCTAGCAGAAGGCCCCTGGGGAAGGGATGGATCACTTAGGGGAATGTGTCTGGGCCACTGACCATGATGTTTGGGACCTTGCAGGGACCCCTCAAATGCTTACCTGGGTTTGGAAACGCTTACTCTCTCTCTCTCTCTCTCTCTCTCTCTCTCTTTCAAGGAACGCTGGATTTTTAATTCTTTCTCCTAAACTCCAGGAGAGTTAGAGTAAGCCTCAGGCAAAATTATGCCTGTCATTTATATTATATCACTTTCCAGTTTATATAGATGTCAAGGCAAGTAAGATGCTATTATCTCCATTTTACTGACAAGGAGACTGACAGCTCAGAATAGTTTAATAACGTGCCCCTAGTCACACAATAAGGGGCAGAGCTGGAGAATGAATCGCTCCCCACTGTGATACTGCTACATTAACAATATGTCATAATAACTATTGCAATACTGATTATGTCTTACTTCCAAGTTCCAATTGGTCACAGATCATTCAGAGCTTTTTTCAGACCATCTCTGTCAGTTATTAAGGGCTCGCCCATTGCCTCTTTGCGAGTTTACCCAGCCTCGTAGAAATTTTGATTAATTTATTGGAATTTTCCTTTGTGGCCAAAATCTCCCAGGGTCTCTCTTCTACCCATTTTCTGGGAAGCCATTTTTAAGTGTTTGCATTTCTGCTCGCTTCTCTTGCATTCCAGCTGGGTTCCTGCCCTCCCCGACTGGCCTATATTTGCTCTTTGGGGTGTCCAGTTTGTCTCTTTGCAATATTTGTTCCCTGCTTCCTCTTATGTTCACTACATCCTACTCTGGGCCCTCCTCAGGTGAGAACTAGCGCACCTCTGATGTCAGTGATGGTGCTTCGTTGTCACAGGATCCGGCCTCAGAGCCATGTGACTGACGAGTAATACATCAGCTATCACATAGTCAACAGATGATCTTCCTGTGCGACATAACTGCTTATTTTAATGGTATCACCAAAACATCAGTAGAGCCCCTTCTTTGAGATTACTGTCAGAAATCTGTGGCTTTGTATTTTTAATATCCACAGTGAACTTCTGGTTCAAGATGGTGGACTAAGCATGCATTCCAGCCTCACTTTCTTACCCCAAATCTCTGGAATTGATAGCCGAGGTATTTTTTAAATCCACAACTGAAGTGTAAAATAAGAAGGAGAGCCCTCCCTGGGCCAGAAATTCTGTAAGCATAAGAACTGATGGATTAAATCTGGTAAAGGAAACAGATCAAAACATACACAGGAGAAGAGTATTCCTACAAAGCTGGGACAAAATCCAAGAGGGCTCCACACCTGGAAATAGTGGATTATAAGACCAGGAAGAAACCGGGGCAACCAGTAGGTTGGGGAACTGGCTTCAGCAGTTCCTGGACATCTTCCTTCCCCTTCCCAAGCAGCAGTTGCTGTGGGAGCTCTGTCCGAAGAAGCTACGGGTATAGAAGGTTGGAGCTGGAAACACAGGCTACATCCACATCTAAAAGTTGAACTGCCAAGATATTCTGACGAGTGGTGTGTCCCACTCTTCCCTCAGTCTTCCTGGGAACAGACTGGGATACAAGCTGCAGAAGGACATTCTGCCTTTCCTCCTCCTCCTCCAAAAGGTGGGTAAGCAGAGGCAGCCACTGACTAATAGGACATTTCAGCCACAAATGAGCACAAGATTAAGAATCACTAAACATTTGAGGAGTGCTAACACCTTGAAAGGAAGTCACAAATGGTAAACAAATAGAAGAGGTATACCTGAGGAAACAGGACTCCGGAATACATTCAATTATTAACATCAGAGATACCAGCAGATATTGTATCCATAAAAACAATTAGCAGAAACTGGGCATTAATATTTTGATTTTTGAAATAAAAATCTGAATGGATAGGCTGAAAAGCCATGTAGGTAACAGCTGAACAGCTGGGAGAGCCAATTAAGGAATTACCCCAGAATGCAGCACAAAGAGAAAAGAGATGGAAAATACGAGAAAGCCGGCAAGAAACAGGAAGGATGAAGCCGTAAGACCCAATATCTGTCTAACTGATATTCTAGGAAGCAAACATAATGAGAATAGAGAGGAGGCAATATTTAAAGACATATTAACCAAAAATTTCCAGAACCAAAGAGGACTGCCTGAATTCGCAGCAGTTAAAAGAAAGTCACATATAGATATCTCACGGGGGCCAGTTCTTCACTCACTGAAGGTAGACTTGATTTGAAAAGCAGTAAAAGGACATTTGAAACCAAATATGACAGAAAAGATAGATAATCAAACTTAGTTCTTGTTGACAATGAGATGTAAGTTAAATTAGATGAAAATTGTAAAAATTAATTGCAATCATAAATTACTTCTGAAGATGCCCGCCCCTACAGTTAGCGCCCACAGGCAGTTTAGCTGGTAGAGTTTTCTCTGTCTTCTCAAAGCTTCGTCTAGTTTCCCTACAGCACAGAATGGGAGTACCCGAACCCATTAAAAGCCAGGGCTCAACTAAGAGAGCAATGCCTCTCCAGTGTCCTCCCTCGTCATCCGGCCCCTGCCCACAGTTCCACTCTTGATTGGTATCAATTCTTTGCAACTTGAATCCGGCTTCTTCAGTCTCAGTAACCTTGACTGCTTTACTCTCTCCTGCTTCTGGCATTTGCAAAGCCCTCCCCTCTCTGTCATAATCCCAGCCACATTTCAGGGCCCAGAACAAGTTCCACCTTTCACACGAGTCTCCTTTGGCCACATCTCCATGCTACTGTCTCCTTGTATGTGGCAGCCGTACCAAGCTGAGTTTTCTCCCTGGCTAGCCTGCCGGCTGCCCTAGAGCGGAGAGGGCACCAAACGTTTCTTTTGTGCCCTCCCAAGAACTGCTCCAGGCACCTGTTAACACCAAAATAGTCCCAGGAGGGAGAACAAGTTGATGGATTAGCCCCTGGGCACTAATTATTTGGGTGAGATAATTTCCTCTGACTGGGCAGAGGACAGTGGGTGGATGGAAAATGTGGGGAAATGCCATGGAAAAGGAAGTGTGCGTGAAGAGGGGCGCAGGCGGCAAACGTCAGCTATTCCGTGATGGTGTTCAGGCCACCTCGGCACCTCTCACGTGATTCCCCAGTATGTCAGTGACAAGAGGACCATAGAGTCACAGAACCCTAGAGCCAAGGGAGCTTAGAGGCTACTCCACTCCCCAGGCCCCTCTGGTACCCAGGAGAGAAGCAGTGACCTGCCCCAAAGCACGCAGCTCTTTAGTGGCCCCTGAGGGGACAACTCCAGAGACCTGTTCCTTCCAGCTGTTCCCAGGACTGTCCATTATTGCCTCTGCTTTCACTGGAGACTGAAGACCTAAATATAATGACTCTAATTGAACTTTTACTATGTGCTAGAAACTCGGATAAGGCCCAACATGCTTTATTTTGTTTCCTCCTCATTTCTCCCATTTTTGTGTTGAAGAAACTGAGGCAGAGCTGTATCAGTGAACGCAGTGACAGAGGGTGCCCCTGAACCCAGGAAGGGAAGTGGCGCAGAGAGGGGTACAGGAGCGGCTTTGTGCTTCTTCTGTCAATTCTTTCCTTATTCTCTTAGCCTGCAACGCCCTTCCTCCGACTTGACACCTTACAAAATAATGCTCCTCCTTCGAGGCCTGCTCATAAAGCCATACCCGACCGTCCCTGGGTGGTCACTTTCTTCTCTCTTCCCATAGTTGTTTATGCCTCTGGTTGAATTCTTGTGCAATCTGACTTATATTATGATAATATGAGTGGTTCTGTCTTGCTCAAATTAACTCCTTAAGGGCAAGGACCTTACTTTGCCGTATTCCTGAAGCCTAGAACAGTGGCTAGGATACTGCAGATTGACTCACTTTGCCGGATGAAGACAGCAGCTGCACACACATGTGCATCCCATGAGCTGCAACCCCCCGCAGCAAAAGCCCAGGGATCCCACGTGCCTTGCTACCTCCTGCAGGGCTGTCGTGCAGCTGTGGACAGTGTCAGTCTGAGGAGGCCACAGATGGGATCTCAGAATATCAGATGGGCCTCTCAATCTCTCCTTAAATATTTTCATGGGTTGAAGAATCTACCACCTTATCATCAAGCTTTCGATTGTAATTCGGGGTCTAGTGAAAATGGAAAATCCCCAAGAGAAATTCCATTCACTTGCAACCTGGGAACAATACTCTATTGGTCAGTGAAGGTGGTTTTGATCTGGAAAGAGCCTCTGCGGCATTGGGCACCTGAGGCAGAAGGTGGGGGAAGGGAACTAGACCCAGGAGCTGTTAATTTGAGGTCTGTGAATGGGCCTCAGAGGGTCCAGGAATCCAGAATTGTATTCAGAGCACTGCATGTTGATTCCTGAGTGGATTTTTCCAGGGGGAGATTCTACAGCTTTCATTGGATTCTCAGAGTGGGTCTGGGGCTCTAAAGAGAATGAGAAGAGATAGAGAAGGTGGCCAAGGCTGGCTATTTGCACCCCAGCCTCCCTGACATCCTGGTTTGTCTCTGGGCACCTGCGCCTACAGGCACCAGGGTGGGCCTGAGCCCTGTGGAAGAAAAGAACCAAGGGAAGGGTTGGGGAGGGGCAGCTAAGACAGAGGGGAAGAATGCTGGGCATCAGATACAGAGATAAAAGGGGCCATGTGCCCAATGCCCTTGTTTTCCAGATAAGGAAATGGAGGTCCTGAGAGGATAAGTGGCCTGGCACTCTGGGGTAGGCCAGGGGCTCCCTTGCCAGGGAGTGGCTCTGCTCTAGGACATTGCTGTGTCCTCACAGCCTGTTCATTAAACAACAGATAAGCTTCCAAGGAAAGGCCAGCGGTGCTACTGCTATCTGACTGTTTGGGTGGTGCTATAGGCCAATGGGTTGCTGGGACTTGGCATTTGGAATTACAGATAAGATAAGGAAAACATCCCTCTGGAGACATGGGAATGCATCATTCTTTGAAGATCCCAGGCCTAAATGCTTAAGATGCTAATCATTTATTCATTTCGCTGACATTTACTGAGCACTTACTAGCCTCCTGGGGGCTGCGAAGAGGAGTGAGAGGAGAGTCCTTGTCCTGGAGGAACTTACGCTCTGGTGACGATGGAGGATGTCCCACTGCGGAGGGACTGGGTGCTCTGAGAGGAGGGGTGGAGTTGTTTCTGCCCTTGCAAGAGCTTAACATATCCAGGTAGATCAGTGGAAGCCAGGCCCCTCGAGACCTCGGTGTGGTAAATCTTGGATGCCAAGACTTAGATAAGGCTCTGACTCTTGTCACAGAACAAGGTTCAGTGGCCTCTCTGGCTGGGTGGCATCTGGGCTCCCCCAAGGATTGTGTATCCATGCGGAGACCTTCCACTGTTGCTACTGGAGTCATGGAATCACACAACTTCATGTGCCACAAAGACCTTAAAACCCAAGGAATGGCAAACAACACTGGTGCACAGGTCCACTTTAACCCTTACCTCAGTGCCCGGAGGTAGATAGCACTCACTTCCTCAGCCAGGGCTCAGGCAGGCTTGGGAAACAAACAAGGCCACAGGCCTGATTAACCACAGAGCTGAGACTTGGACTCAACCTCTCTCACATCTCAAATCCTGCTTTTGCGTTGCTGCCTTTTCCCTCCTCAAGTTAAAAGCCAAAATTCCGTTGAAAAATTCCACTATGTTATCCCTTCTGGGGCGCCAGACAACATGTTAGGTCTTATAAAATCGGACCGAAAAGTGAAAGTGGTGGGAAACATCTTAGAGAAACGACTGCTGTTGCTGGAACAATCCCCAGCTTGCCCTTTCTGCTTTCTTCATAAGAAAGGGTCGGAGTGCTAGTGAGAAAAGTATGGTTTGGGTGTCAGGCAAGCTCAATATAACGGGATCTGAGGGCCCAGGGTGGGCCTCCGGTCCCAAAATACTCCCCTTACCTTGTCTTGTGGCCTGAAATGTCTTTAATGATCAAGAAGGCTTTTAAGGCAGTCTCACTAAATGGATGTGTTTGAAAACAAACTCTTCCTGGAGACAAGAGGAGCTTTGCTGTGTCAGAGGGGCAACCATAAAAGCTGAGGTAAAAGGGGGCCCTACAAACTGGCCCCAGCCCCAGGCTTGCTGGAGGTTGGCCCGTAAGCTATTGTGAGTAAAGGAGCATTTACACACACACACACACACACGCATGGAGAACCTCTGTGCTGGGGATTGTGCTAGAAGTTATGGGGCCTCAAAGGTGAGCGGGAACTCCACCTGCCTGCCAGGCACCCAAGAGCTTTGGGCCTGCACCTGCGCTCATGAGAAGCGTGGCTTTGGGCAGCACATGCCTTTCCTGCACTGTCAACTGTCTTCCCCACGTGGCTGGAACCCAAGGGGCTGAGTGGTACCGCCCGGACTTTCCACACATATGATCAGTTAGGGACTGCATCAGGGACCAGAAGTACCAGGTGGACAAGACAGTTGCCCTGAAGGCGGTCCAACCACACCATATTTACCCATTCCAGTTTCCTTTGTTGGCTCCTTTTGTCTCTCTCCTGCTCCAGAACAAGAAATTGCCAGGGAATCACTTGGAAGCTTGCTGGGAAGAAAGACTGAACCTCCGGTGTCCCAACCCCAGTACCAGGTTGTGGGAAGCTGATTGCAGAATGTGCGCAAGGTGAAACCTTCCCTGCTTTTAAATCATCATTGACAAGTGACCTTACTTCCCTGGATCTCATGTAGTTGATTCATGTTTAAAGGGAGAGAACTACACTATTAGAAGATGTTGGCATTTCCTTCCAGTTGCAATACCTTGTGTTTCCTCAGTGAAGAAGTTCATGGACATCTCTGCCTGTCATTCTAGAGAACTATGGTTCTCATGAGGTGTTCCGGCTTCTGGCACCTTTAGCCTGTTTGCCTTACTGCCTCTCACATCTAGAAACAGAACTGAATGTCTGGATGTAATACCTTGCTCAGACAAGTTCCTTAATAAATGTTTGTTTAATAAAACCCTTCCTGACTCTGATTTACGCAGTGCATTGGCAGTCAGAAGCATGAGTTCCCCAGGACGGTGTCAGAGAGGAAAGAGCAGTAAGAGCTGCCCCAGGCAAGGAGGGAAGGCCGGTGGGGCAGAACTGGATGAGTAGGGAGACATGGAGGGAGAAGAACTCGGCAGGTAGGTGTCTGGGGGCCACGGAGGGGTCAGACCTCGAGTAGAGACAGCCCAGAATAAGGCTGGGCAAGGATGAATTTGGAAGTGTTGAAGGCAACCAAAAGCGAGGAAGGGTCTATAGCAGGGGATCGATGGAACGAAAAGCTGAGCTGAAAAGCAATCCAGCAACAGCGTGCAGGATGGAGTGAGAGGGAAGGTCTGAGGAGGGCCTCAGAGAGGTCACAATGGGGAGCAGGAGCTGGACACAGGTGGGCAGAGTGTAAACTCGGGTGACAGGTTTGTAGCTAGCACGTGTGAAGGCCTGGGCACTGTTCTAGAAGTGGCATACAGTGGTAACGTAGAGAGACGCAGATCCCCATCCCTGGGGAACTTGCCTCCTTCTAGAAGGAGAGGAAACAGAAGGAGGGATATGATTTTTCATGAATTAATGCCCCATTTTATTCCATAGGAGATTTGTGGAAATTTACAAAAATACCTCCAAGTCAGAAAGATAAGTATAAATGATTTTATCTATTGTCCTAGATTATATCCATCCTTTAGATAAAACAGTGATTTTCTTTTCTTTTTCTTTTTTTTTTTTTTTTTTGAGACAGACTCTTACTCTGTTGCTCGGGCTAGAGTGCCGTGGCGTCAGCCTAGCTCACAGCAACCTCAAACTCCTGGGCTCAAGTGATTCTCTTGCCTCAGTCTTCCGGGTAGCTGGGACTACAGGCACGTGCCACCATGCCTAGCTAATTTTTTCTATTTTTAGTTGTCTGGCTAATTTCTTTCTATTTTTAGTAGAGACGGGGGTCTTGTCTTGCTCTTGCTCAGGCTGGTCTCGAACTCCTGAGCTCAAGCAATCCTCCCTCCTCAGCCTCCCAGAGTGCTAGGATTACAGGCGTGAGCCACTGCACCTGGCCTAGATAAAACGGTGATTTTCATATGGCTGATCTTAGAAAGTCAAAGTCAGCTTAGGGCCTGGCACCAAAGCATCACTAACCAAAGGTAGTTGCAAAAAGGACACAAATGACTAGTTTCCAGAGTGTGGCTCCATAGAGTTTACAGCATTGGATTCAGATACTAAGTAAAGGCGCGGATGGACTGGAGCCTGGATAGGGCTTGTGGAGAGAGATATTTTGTTTAGCGTCATGCCTGACACTTTGAGAGGAGGGCTGTGCTCTGTAACGTTCATCCCCTACCCTCCACATTCACGTCACCTGTGCAGCCCTTGAAGCCATTAGAGCCTGGGACTGCCAAGAGAGGACTGAGGGCCCACCAGGAATCCCCGGATTTTTCACAACAGAGGCTTTTGAAAATAAGTAGATATTAGAAAGTCTGAGGTGGGGTAACTTTTGGCAAGAGTCTAGAAGGAAGATATGAATTTGCCTTCAACTGACTACTGAGAATATGCTTTGATCCTGAATAGACCAGAGGGCAGGGTTAAGATCTTTTATAAAAATTAAAGTATAAGCCAGAAGGTAAAGGAAATTCCGGAAAGTACTTTGAGACAGGGATGAAACATTTTTAGGGACTATCCCTAGAACTCGGAGACTGGCTACGGTTTGGTTGGGATAGGGGAGGGATGGGGGTGGGAGAGTGAGGGGGAAAGGGGAAGCGAAAAGCACCAAGAACTTGAGGGTGCACGACTGGGCTAAGGAGGCATAAAAAGGCCAGGGTGTGGGGAGGAGGCCAGCAGGAAGGCGGGAGACTTGGTCCTTGACGGGGCTGTGGAGTATTGGTGACGTAGCGAAGGGCTGGTGCTCCAGAGGCCACTGGGGCTTCCGAGATGGAGAAGACAGGGCCAAGAAAGAATGGGGGGAGGGTACCCCCACAGAGGTAAGAGCCGAAGACAGGAGAAGTAATAACGGGTTCTCACAAGGAGGATGAAGTGGAGAGGGCAGGCGCTTAGGCTGAGGAAATGCCCATGTTCTGGGGGCTGGAGGAGGAGTAAGAACAGGAGTAGTGGAAAGAGAAAGGAGAAGCGTGTCCCCGCAGCCACAGGCGAACAGACCCAGGAGGGAGGGAGGGCCAGAGGGGTCCACCGCCAGAGAGTGAGATCCAGAGCCAAGACAGAGGGGTGGGGGAGACACAGATTGAGCAGTAGAAAGTCCATGCATCACTTACTGCTTAGAGAAGAGCATCTTGAGTGTGGTGAGGCAGGAGCCAGGAGGTAAGAGGAAAAGGGTAGGGAGGAAATGGAAGCAGCTGGCATGGGTTACTTGTTTGGAAGAAAAAGAAGAGAGGAAGAGACCAGAGACGTAGAAGGAGAATCAGGAGAGGCTGGCATCACGGAACCAGGAAAGGAAGCACGCATTAGCGAAGGAAGCAGAAAGCGTGGTGTGGGTTGAGAGAACGGGCGTCCAAGTCGGGCAGATTGGTGCCCAACTGCCGCCTTCACCGCTCGCTCTGCCGCTCTGAGGCTCGGTTGTCTAACCTGTGGAACGGAGGTGTAGTGTGAACTTATTCCATGAGACTGGTGGGGAAACTGAGCCGTGATTCATGTGCAGCATTTGGTGGAACATTCCAGGTGAGAGTGGGACAAGTGCCGTCACCAACAGATCTTGTCCACCCTTTTCAAGGGACTATTGACATCGTATCTGCATTGTTTGCCCCTCTCATAAAACAGCAAGAACAACTCTTGTAATCTTTTTTTTTTTTTTTTTTAAAAAAGCTTTTTGGAGGTTCATGCCTTTTGGACATCCTCTGACTTGCACCTCCCCTGCCTCCCAGCCGCTATTGTAACAGCGCAGCTGTGCGTCCTCGTTCATGACAGTGCTGCCACTTAGCCACAATCTGCTTCTTCTGGTCTCCTGCCACCCCTTGGGCCACTCCTCCTCTGTCTTCTTTGTAAACTCATCTTTTCTCCCCAGGTTTTTCCTCCTCTACTCTGCCAGTAAATTGTGGTGCCCCTCAAGACACCCTCCTCAGGCTATATAGTGATGTCTTTCATAGCCCAGGATTTAATTTCTCCCCACACATCAGTGAGTGTTTCTAGCTCAGAACTCCCCCCATTGAGTTACAGGCTGTATACCCCGGAGCCTACTAAACATCACTGCTTGGATGTTCCACCAATTCCTTAAACTCAAAATTTCTAAAACCTAAATAAGCTTCCCACTCCTCAACACTGGTCCTAGCTCAGAGAATGGCGCCACTGTCTTCTCCTCCTATGTCGTTGGATTTAAATCACAACCCAGACATGTCAATTCAAACCGCAGACGTCTCTTGAACTGTCCGCTTCTCCATTTCCACCTCCCGAGACCACAGGCCCCTCCTCTCTTGCCCGAAGAACTGTGGAAGACTCCCAGCTGGTCTCTCTTCACCCACTCCAACACCATGGCCCCATGCTATTCTTCCCACTGCAGCCAGAGTGATTTAGATTTTCGAAACACATATATGATATTCTTGACCTCTCTGTAAAGCCCTTCAATAGTTTCTCGTTTCTGTTAGGATCAATTCCAACATCTTTTCCACGGCCTGTAAGGCTTTACACAGGTGTTGCCTGCCACTGTCTCCAGCTCCAGGGCAGCCCACACTGCCCCCTGCTCACTGAGCCCGGGATCACCAGCCTTCTCTCTGCTCCTTGCTGATCTTTCTGTTTGTTAGCATCATGCTCACTTATCCCTGTCCCCCTCCCTGTCCCACCCCCTGTTACCACTCAGCAACACCCCAGCCCCCAGAGACAGGGCGCTCTCCAGCCACAGCCTTCCTGCCCCCAACTGGAAGTTCTCATCACTTGGCGAACTGTTCAGTAAAGGTCTGTACCTACCCCTCTAAGACCCTGTTAATCCCTGGGGGCCAAGGTCACAACTGTCATGCTCCTAGTGGCAACTCTAGCAGCCAGCCTCTGAGGACCCAAAGCAGAGGGTGCAACAGGGAGAACCAAGGTGCCTGGGTTGAATTTCCCCTGAAGTGGGGGCCAGAAAGAGGGATGGACCAAGTGTGCTGGAGAGAATTAAAGGGAGTGCAGGCTTGGCACCTGGCCCTTGGACCCAGGGTGACTGGGGTCATCTCCCTGATGGACAAGTCATCCCTGAAACCCCCTTCAATAATAGGGTGCAAGGCAAGAACTGTGGTAAGGGCCTAGCTAGAAATAATAATGATTAGTAGCTGTCCCCTGTAATTGCCACTCGGAAGTCACGTAGCTGGTGGTCATAAAGATTCTTAACTTCTCCCCATAGCTGGTATCCACAAAGATTCTTAACTTTCTCCATAGATAATATCACATTTTTCAAACCTATAGGTCGTTTTTAAGACATCTTTCTGGCCCCGCATTCCAGTGAATCGATTGGCCCACCCACATCAGTGGTCCATACCAAGAAACCAACTCAACTGGAATTGTGACCGCAGGGACGGGAGCATCACAAGAAGATGATTTCTACGCCTCTATTAACAAACCCAATTGCCTAATCCCTTGCCTGTCAAACTACCCTTAAAAACCCCATCTCCCAACTTCTCAGGGAGGTGGATTTGAGAAATTTTCACGTCTCCCCCTTAGCACTATGCAAAAGAGAGACTCTTTCTCTGCGTAAAACCTGCTGATTCAGCATATTGGCTGCTTCTTGGCCAGCTGGCAAAGAAACCTAGTTGGGCGGCAGCATCCCCGTGCTAAAAGGTAGGATTTAGTAGGGTCTGGCCAGTCTGGGCAGCACTTCTGTAAGGCCAGGGCCTGCCTCCTCTCCCTGCGGAAGGCCTGGGCTATACCAGGGTACATGGGAGTCCCTCCTCGTGCTGTCGGGCCCGGGACATGTTCTGACCTGCACATCGCCAGGACACTTAGGCTCTGCTGCGTCCCCACAAGGCCTTTGCCCTATTGCAGGCTGAGTACTTTTGTTGAAGTACTGGCATTTCCCTTCCCTGAGGTTGGCAGGGCGTTAAATGAAGGTGTTAGTCAAGACACTTGCGATGCCACCTGGCACAGGCACGAGGCCTGGTCCATCAGGTGGCCAGAGCACCTGCTTGGTGCCAGGCCAGTGTGGGATGCCTGAGTACCCTGCAAACAACAAGGGCGGGACCCAAGGAGATGACCCTGAGAGGGCAGTGGAGACCCAGGCATTTGAGATGGCCTTGAAGGCACGTGGCACTTCAGGGCCATGTGTGTATATATGCATGTTTGGAGGCGAGGAGGAATGCTACTGGCAGAGGGGACATATAAGCAACTTCTATGAAGTTCTGGGACCTTCCTATATTCCTGTACTACTATTCTGTTCAACCTGCCTGTGTGGCCCATCAGAATATTCTACTGAATGGGAAAACCAATGAGCAATCAGGAAAGACTCTCCTGATTTCCAGCTGTGGCATTCCAGCTGTGGCATTCAGAGGTCCATAAAGCTTAATTCTTGAAAGGGAGTCTCTCTAAATAGCCCAGGAATGAACATAAATGATTGAAAAATACCAGCATATAAAAACCAAATGAATCCCATAAGAGGTAGCAAAATGGCATGATTAAGAGCGTGGGCTCTGGAGACAGCCCAGCTAGGTGCCAATCCCAGCTCTGTCACATGTGAGTTGGGTGCCCCAGGGCAAGCTACTTAACCCTCTCATGCCTCAGTTTCCCCATCTGTAAAATGGGGATAATTACACTTAGCTCACAGGGTTGTTGTGCAGATGAACGGCTTAACATTTGTAAAATGTTTAGAACAATGTCCGGCACATAGCAAATGCTGTGTAAGTGTTTAAAAAAAATTCTTATCCTGTTAGGTCTTCAAATGGTGCTTTTGTCGGGGATCTTTATGACATACTTTTGAAGAAGATGAGAAACCAGCCTTCTTAGCGCCACTAAACATTTAGACACACAGACAATCCTCACTTTGCACAGTAGTGCAGGACTGTAAAAATGACCGTGTGGGCTGAAACTGTGCAGAACAGTCTTAAAAATCAGGATGAAAATTATGATTGTTCCACTTTAAATTGTTTTTGCCAAAGCATTAAAAATTCTCTTACTGTGGGTTATAAGTGTATAGGGAAACAAAAAAATAGTAAAACAAATGTTTTAGTGCATAATAATTTATAACATTAAAAACTGCAGATTTTAAAGTGTTTTCTTTCTTTGTAAAAAAACTTAGCAAGAGTATTTGAACAGTTCTTGCTGTCTGCTCTTTGCATAGCATGTGATACTGAGGGAGCATCTTTTCCATGCCTTGGTGAATTGTTCTATCCTTTAAAAATTTGCATCAGCTTCCAACATCTCATATTTTGTGCTTTTAATGTTGTGAAATATTTCTGAGAGTTCCTTTACTGCAAAATTTTTTGCTGGCATTACTTCCTCTGGGACATCGTCATCCTTTTCGTTGCAACCATTTTCCTCATTTGTGCTTTGAACAATGGTTTCAGGTTTCATCAATAGAAATAGAAACAAGTCACACAGAGCTTACTCAGAATGATGTAAAATTCCATTCTGGAAATTTAAAAAAATCTGAAAAATAAATCTCCACTTGTTTCAAGTAGCTACTCATTAACAAAGGAATCAGATGATAACAGACACAATGCTGACTTTTTAATCTCAACTAATATATATTAAAAAACAACAGCAGCAACAACAACAAAAAACGGCTCAACGTAAGCATAGACATTTTCGGTTTGCACTTCGTGTTAATTGTTATTTAAATTATGGAATAATAGAAATGCTGAAACAACTGGATGAATTCACCTATATTGTGAAATTTCTGTAACTGGCCAGAAATCAGCCTTTGATTGGATATTTAAGATCTCATACAGATCAGGGGAGAAATATAATTACATATTCCTTAAGATTCTGATGAAAGTTATGTTCTGTCTCCCGTCAAAAGTGCACAGGAGCCAATATAACATTTTATGCGCATTTCAGGGAATTCACAGAGCCCCTGAAATCCAATTAGAAGCCCTGGCTATGATTCTAGAATTTTATTCCTAGTTGAAACCCAGACAAAGCCTGTTTCAGAGCCATTGCAAGTCCCCAAAACCTCAGGCACTTTCTAAGAAAAGGCAAACCTTGGGGCATGTCACCTGCCACCAGAAAATGCATTTAACGGTGACTTTTTCCTCACTATACAAGTTTGTTCAACCTAGACCTCTTCAGCTACAAACTACCATGCCAGAAACTCTCTTCTGAGACTAAAGGGATTGCAAAACGTGGCTGAACAGACAGACTCAATGACATGTTGTTGAAAAACACAGCGGAACCAGCAAATCTAACTGGAAGTTGATTGTCTTGCACAGGACGTTGGCCACTGTGGGGATGAGGTTGCTGAGTGGCACCTGGGCCTATTGCAGGTGGCATTCTCTGCCTGTTCCTTCCTTCCTTCCTCCTCATTCCTTTTCTTTCTCCTCTCCCTTTATTCTTCCTCTCCTATTCTTTTTTTCCTGCTACTTCTGACATCGCCCCGCGTGGATACTGCTTAGTCCAGCCTGTGGTACAAGAGATTTTAGATCCTCATTAAAGCCACTAGAGAAAGCCCTGAGTGATTTACTTTGAATTCTATAGACAACCTAATGGGAGGCTCTGAGAACACCTGAACAATGCCCCAGAAATGTGTTCTTGCTGTAGAAACTTACTATTTGGGGGAGGTAGTTTTGATCAAGGAAGGGGGTTGGAGGATTGCTTGTTTTTTCATTTTTTTGTTTTTGTTTTAAATTGATTTGACTTCAAGGGGATAAGATGGTCTAAACAAAACCTGCTGACGAAGTCACAGAACAACTCCACCTTTGGAATGAGCTTTATTTCCTTGTATTTTGTTAAGAAATCTGGCTCTCAACTGGGAATGCACGTCACTCTACCCACTCAAGGGCAGGATGATAAGGTTCTATCAGACCAGGCCCCTAAATGAACCTGAGACTCTATCAAGGTCAGAAATGCTGTAATTCAATCCAAAAGGTCTCTCTTGAGCTTGCTTGTTTTGACTTGTAACCACAAATTTATCTTGTCTAAGTGTCTGATCACATTATAAAATGATGAGTGAATCTGTATAGTACAGGCACCCTCTTGAAGCAACAGGAGTCCTAGATGAACCTCTTGGAGGATTCTCTGATTTTTCTGCTCCTTTGATTTCCACAGGACTCTAAATTGCTTCCTCTGAGATCAAGAAACACAAGATGGTTTTGGAAATGCTGAACCCAACTCATTATAACATCACCAGCATGGTGCCTGAAGTCATGCCTGCTGCCACCATGCCAATCCTGCTGCTCACCGGCCTTGTTCTCTTGGTTTGGAATTATGAGGACACGTCCTCAATACCAGGTAAGCCAGTTATTTATTTCTGCATCTAAAGAGATTGCTTCCTTGGGCTTTTGGTCCATGATGTTAAAGAAAATTTCACAAAAGGGAAAAGAGGAAACCTGGAAAGGTCTCTGAAGACCACGGCCATGTTAGCAAGTGAGGACTCAGGTGAAAACTTTTAGACCAATTATCTGCACATTCTAAATGAAAGCATTTAAAAAAAATATTTTAGACAATCCCTTCCAGTCTGCACTCTGCTTTTGGGAAAGCAGACTTGGCACAAGTCCCCTTTAAAACAAGTTTGAGATGGGGTAGAACGAGGTAAAATTCTAGGTTTTTGTTGCTATTAATTTTTTTCAGATTCATTCCAGTTTTGCTCTGAAGGTGAAAATGTCTCCGGAATGCCTTCTCCATTTTTTTCCTTCTCCCTCCCACTCCACCTCACCTGCGGCCCTGCCCTGTCTGTACTTATCTCTTCTCTTCTTCCCCCTCTTCCTCTCCTCTTACTCTTGGCCATGTGGTGGTGGCGGTGTCACCAGAAGGGCTGACTGAGACTCTGGCGGTGGGAGAAGAATGGGGACCACAGTGGTGCCCTTGAAACATCACACCCTGATAGAATCTGTGGGTCTGTGGGTCAACTGAAACTAGGGAATGATATAATATCCAGATAATCTCAATGGAAAACCCCACTATTCCACCGCTAATGCTGGAATTATCAGATATCAGATTAATTCAGAAGCATTAGAAATTTCAGACTGTTTCTTTAGTCTTCAATGCAGATTTCTCCTGGCAGGCAACTCCTCCCAATTCCATAAGCTCTCCGATGAGGTTTAGTTTCCAGAGCATAGTTATTACACGCTTGTAAGTGCGGTGGACCTCATCTCAGGGTGACCGAGAGTGGGAGTATGGGGCTGGTACAAAATGCTCTGTGTCTGGATTCTTTTTAAAATTTTCCAGATAATTGCCTGTCTCTCAGTCTGATTCAGCCTGATATTTTAGATTACTTTAATGCCCACTTTAGTGGAACATTTAGTTAATCTTGTTCTCTGCTCCCTGACAGGGTCATCTCCGGGGAAGGGAGGCTCAGAGCTGAGGGATGCCTCTCCTCTGGTCTTTAACTTGAACTCCCTCCACGAGGGCTGCCCCCTCCTCCCATATATATAAAAGTACATATACTTGTAGCATATATAAGAATCACCCAGAAGGTAGAAGCATGTTAAAATTTCAGATCCCTGGGTCCTGCCCCAGACATTTTGAATCAGACTCTCCAGGCCTAGAAACATACATGTTTAACAAGTTTCCCCAGACGCTTACGCCACATGCACTGGTGGAACTCCCTTGGACCCTTGAGCGAGGAGGTCAGCCTGGCTTTCCTGAAAACCCCGGATCAGGAATCCAGACAGCACCTCACTCCGTCCACCACTCCTAGGCTAGGGAATGCATACTGTCATGCACTGACAGTCAGGTCACATAGTACAGTGATTCCCAGCCCTGTCTGAGGTAGGGCCCCCAGGTTGATATTTTTTTAAATCCTCCCCAGGTGATTTTTCATGAGCAGCCAAGGTTGAGAGCCACAGATATGGGCCTGACACCCTCATCCGATAGAAGGGGAAGCTGGGACCCAGAGAGGCGATCTGCGGCCCAGGCGAAGCGTTATGGCCAGTCTGAGAAGCCACTGGAGTTCAAACTCCTCATCGCACAAGTGAGGGGCTAAAGCCCAGAGGAGATAACTGGCTTGTCAGCTTCCCAGCTAGAAGGGAAGTGGGAGTGCAGGAGGACACCAGGAAGCCCTAAAGCCCAAGCTGATCATTCTGCTAGCCAGGGAGTTTCTAGATTCGTGCTTTCGCTTTGAAAACATAAGGTCTGCTTAGAATCCTCTAGTGGCACAGACTGTGAGGTCCTGTGCTTGCTGGTTGGGGATGGGGAGATGAGAAAATTGGCCTTGGTAGGGTGGTTCTTGATCAGCAAGACTCCTGAACTCCTGCCAGCCCGTTTCAGTCAATGGCTGTCTGGGTTCTTGGTGTTAGAGGTTTGGGGGAAGCTCAGGATCAGTGGAAGCCAAAGGGAGTCGAGAAGGTGTAATGGAGAAAAACCCTCAAGTAAGTTACAGTTTACGAAGTGGTTTTGTGCCCAAGCTCTCTGGTGAGGTTAGTGTATTTATGCCTATTTCGTAGGTGAAAAAACTGAGCCTCCAAGAGGGTAGATGTCGTGCAGCTAGTAGGTGATGAAACTGGAGCTCATACCAAGCTTCTCCGATCCATATTCACCGAGAAGCTCTGCTGTATTGGGTGCTTAGGGGTGGGGGTGGGGGGTGGGGTGCAAAGAGGAAAGAGATGTGTCTGCCCTGGGGGGATTGCATCAAAGTGGCAAAGACATCAAAGGCAGGGGCACTCACAGGCAGATGATTTAGTGCCAGGGAGGGGGCTCTGAAAATCTAGGGGAGGGAAGAGTCATTCCCACGGGGGTTTTGTAAGCTTCAGCTCTGAGAAATTGCCCCCAGTCTACTGATCTGTGTCCAGGACTCACAGTCGCCTGACACCTGGCAGCTCTCCCTTCTGCAAGGACACACAGCCACCCCCAACCTTGAACGGGGCCCCTCTCCCTCCAGGTGCCGCATTCTGCCCTGGCTGCCACATCCCCAGAGCAGGGCACCGGGAAAAGGACATGGCAACACGTTCCTCTTTCTTCCCATTAGGAAAATATTTCAAAGAAAAGTGCTCAGTGTGCTGATAAATTTGCTATCACAGTCCGGCACAAGAAACAGGATGTTAGCCACATTCTAGACGCTCCACATGTGCCTTCTCAATCACTACACTTTCCTGGATTTCGTGACTGTCACTCCTTGCTTTTTTATAGCTGTGCCACCTAATTTCACAGCCTCAGACAATACAGGTTAATTTTGCCTGGTTTTAAACATTTTTGCAATCAAATCATACGTTATTTATTCTATCTTGCTTCTTTTACTCAATATTATGTTTCTGAGATTCATCCGCATTGTGGCATGCAGCCGTAGTTCATTTTCATTGCCATATGGTACTGAGTTACAAGAACATCTCGCGGTTTAAATGCCAATTCTTCTGTTGATAGACATTTGGGGCGTCTTCAGTTTGGGGCTGTCGTGAAGAGGACTGCCGAGAACGTATGTGTGCACAGGTTTCTCCAGGGTGTACACCTAGGCGTGGAATGCAACAGCTTCTTGATTAGGACAGCTGGCGAAAGGACCCAGCTGCTGGCTCCAAGGAGGCTGTGTCCACACAAAAATGCAGTGAAGTATTTGCCGCTTCTCTTAGGCTCAGCCTTCAATCATTGCATGCCTAGGTAAACATTCTCCAGTCTGAGAAGCAAAGAACAGCTTAATGTGGATGCACCGGAGCATTTCCCTAACATTTTACCAAAGCATCTAGAGCACTTTTCTCTCCAGCTGGAGGGTATAAGATATATATGTAAATGAAAAGATTACATTGTGTTAGAATTATTTGATTTTGTAATTTTTTTTTACATACTCTCCTGCCCTGGGAACTTGGATGGGGACCATTATACATTTTCAGACCCTAACTTGAAACTAGTGTCTACACCTAGTGGGGCCTCAGTAAGTGTTTGTTAGATGAATTAAGCTGACGTACAGTTGCTTACTAAGGACCCAAAACTCTGGTTCTCTTCTGATTAGAACACTCAGGTTCTCATCCTAAGCGCAGGGTTCATCACGATCTCCCTTTTTCAGTAGATTTCAGCTCTCTTCTTTCATATTTTAAATTCGAATAGTGGCTGCCAAATATTAAGATTCTCTGCATGGCACCAAACTTTTCGATAAAAGATGAAAAGTGCAATCTTTTATCTGTATGTCTTTGTTGCTTATAAGACTGGTATATTAAGTAAGTAAATGTTTATTGAATAAACCTATTCCCAAATAACTAGATACTTGACCTCCTGTGGATCAAATATACATTTTTTGATATTTTCCAATTTTTTTATCAAAATATAAATACAACCTAAAATACTCTAAATGAGAATAGCATTTAAAACTTCATCCTTTATATTGTATGCACAAGCCTAATTAATTTTTAAAATTCATTCAGGAAACATGTGTTGAGCATCTACAATGTGCCCAGCTATAAATATCCAGTGAAGTATTTTATTATGCATATTTTAATTGATTAAAGGTTAGCATATCTGATGACATTTTAAGGAAATATATATTCAATCAAATTTGCTTGTGTAAATCTTTAAAAGAACTTAATGGAATTATTTTACTATCAAGTTAGTCATCTACTGCATAATGTAGAGCTTTTAAAATTATTACAAGATTAATAACCCTTTGATAGTAATTTGGTTCCATAGATATTAATAAAGATCTTCTCTTTAAACAGAAAAAAGAGCTGGTAGTCTTGTTCATATTAAGTCAGCTATTGCAAAGAAAAAGATTAAACATTGTTTGTTGTATTTGGGACTCAACATCTAATTCAGATGATTCAAGCAAAAATTTACACTATCTAATTACACAACTCTTACCCTTAGAGTGAGAATGCTCTCATACGGTTAGGTGCGTTTTAGCTTCAGAACTATTTCAGTGACAGAATGGAATCAAAGAAGACAGATTTGGTATAACTACTACTTTATGATATAATTCCTAAAACCATTCCAAAAATTTTTTATCTAATTTTACCACCACCAGTAAAATCAAGCTACCAAGTTTGTTCTCTGAGGCAAACAAGATCAAATTCCCCGGTTGTTCCCTGGACTCGTGTTCTTTACAAATCTGCCATCCTATTCGTCAGCAATGGCACAAGCTGCCACTGCTCTTGGCTAAAGCCAGATCACAGGACTCTAGTCTAGACACTGAGCAGACTCGTTGCCTAATTCCTCAATTCTTAACTTTATTTATTTTG
Source organism: Avahi laniger (assembly GCA_963575035.1). Lineage (NCBI taxonomy): Eukaryota > Metazoa > Chordata > Mammalia > Primates > Indriidae > Avahi > Avahi laniger. The sequence continues at coordinate 63,374 of CAUYSK010100133.1, forward strand.
TTTAGTGAGATTTAGCTTAAGAGGTTTTTTTTCTTGAACTGAGTCCTTTTTAAGAGAAAAAGAGAAATGGATGTTCTGAGTTTTGCAGGATTCCTCTAAAACTATAGCTTAGTTCTAACTCACCCATTCTGTCAGCGGGGACACTCAAACCAAACATTTTCAGCCAAAACCAGGCAGCCAAATAGATCTATCAGCTTTTCACCAGATGGACGGATGGACTTGTATTTGAAATTCACTGACACTGGCTAGCATGGGAGGAAATTAGCACACATAGCCCAGTTCTTCCAGACTGAAATGACTGAGGCCAAACAGAACGAGGAGAGCGTGGATACGGGACTGCTTTTTACTCATGGGGGAGCGAAGAGCCTCACGTTACGCGTGTTTTGTTTTGTTGTAAATCACTTTATTTGTGACTCACAGATAGATGTGAAGAATGTTTAGATATAAACGAACAAAAACAGTAGTAACTCGAAGCAGTTGCTATTTTTGGGGTCGCTAACAGCTGGTTGCCATCTGATGACTTTCGCAGGTCCCAGCTACTGCATGGGAATTGGGCCGCTGCTCTCCCACGGCAGATTCCTGTGGATGGGCATAGGCAGTGCCTGCAACTACTACAACAAGATGTATGGAGAGTTCATGCGGGTCTGGATATGTGGAGAGGAGACTCTCATTATCAGCAAGTGAGTCTGTGAATAATCCGAGTTATGTTTTTTGCCTTGAGGCTGGGGTTTAAGAAAATGATTTTGCTATCTTGATGCCTATGTTGCTAAGACTGTATTTTTCCTGCTGAAATGAAGGGAAGCGATTTCCAGGTAAGAATCTAACATTGCAGACAGAATAACTAGGTTTTGCTTGAGTCGAAGCCAGAGAGGTACATGGATAAAGAACTCTGGAAAGTTGGGAAATTATTCAAAATCTCTGCAAGCGGTGAATGTGGAAACATAGAACCCAGATAATTTGATTTTGGCAAAACATACTTTAGGGAGAGGCATTATCTTCTCTGCTTTCCTAAGATTTTGGTCTTTTCTACAAGTGAACGTTAAAAAGAACAAAACAAAACAAAGCTGTAAAAACCCAAAATAAAACCTGACACAAAGGTATCTGACTAGCAATTTGCCAAGGTGCTCTAATGCCAGACGACCACTGCTCTCGTATTTGTGACTGCAGGCCAGTTTCCCCGCCGAGTGGTCTTAAGTAAATAAATCAGGAACAATATTGCCCATTTCAGAAATGATGTCCTCTCTGCACTGTTATATTTTCTGGAAAACTAGCAGACTGAATTCACTCCAGGGTTAACCAAATATGCATTGACTGTGGAGAACTAGCTTCGCGAAATACTAGTTTTCATGTTTACAGGTCTTAGAAAATGGAGAATTTCAAAGAGGGCATATTTCACTAGACTTTCAGCTGTCTTTACTAGACTTTTAGCAAAGTTATCGCTGACACTGTCTCGTTAACACATTTTTATATTTGTAATCCCTGACAGAGCTTTACCCACAGACTGAAGCTGACCAGGGTGTTTTACTGATTTCTTGGGATTATTTGTTCAGATATATAGACTGTCACTCAGAAGTAAGTGAAGCATTTCTGAAAACTGCATTAATTTTTTTCAGGCCAAGATTACATTTATCATTTCGTAAGCTACCGTGGTATCCTCAAAGCCCAATCATTGAAGCAAATATTGAAAGAAGGGAGAGGGGAGAAAAATGTGTTCAAAATACTTCCCAATATTTCAGACTATCCAGGAAAGTTATTTTGAATCTATCCAATACCTCCATTTTTCCCTGGGCTTTTCCTGGTTCATTCAGTTTAGTGTTGTAGCACTTTTAAGAGTAGCTAGGGCAGGCGACATTTATACAATTAAACATAAATGGCTTCAGGTGGAAATGTCACTTTATTAGGTTCCCTCTGAAATGCTCTAATGCAGTGGTTCTCAAAGTGCAGTCCCTCTGCCAGGGACTATGTATCGACAAACATAGGGAGGTGTTAGAAATGCACATTCTTGGGCTCCACCCTGAGCAACTGAATAAGAAAGGCTGGGTAGGACCCCCACAGTCTGCGGTTTAACAAGCTTTCCAGGTGATTCTGAGGTATGCTCAAGTTCGAGAGCCAGTGCTCTAAGGACTAGATCATAATTACTCTGATTTTACTTCTCCTGATCTACTGAGCCCTGATCAGCCAAATTTAAGTGAATTTGATATGTTCTTGACATGTTCTCATTTTAAAAATCGATACCCTAGTCACTTTTACGACTGACTACGGTCTCATGAACGTCCTGGAACTGATGACACTGGGTTTGGGGGATTGGAACATTCGCTCCTGCTGCTTCATTTCCTGGCACAGAACCTGCCACCAGCTCTCCCCAACCCGGCGTCTGCCTTCCCTGTCACCTGTTTCTCTCAGCAGACAGGTGAAGTAACCCTCAGGATATTTATCCGACAGGATATCTACCTACAGTTCAGGATCTAGAGCAGTGGTTCTTGCCCTGGCTGCACAGTAGAGTTCCCCAGGGAGCTTTTAAAAGCCCTGCTGCCAGGGCCACACCCCAACTTTTAGATCAGAATCTCTGGGGGTGGGACCCAGACATCAGGAGCGTTTACAGTTCCCCAGGTGATTCCTGGGTGCTGCACAGCTCGAGGACCTCCCATCTAGAGAGAAGGAAAGAGGAAGAAGCTTCTGGGGCAGGAGGGCCTCTCCCTGGGGTTAGGGGAAACAGCTAAGTGGGGAGGGAGTGGTTTTGTCTTACTGTACGACCCCCGAGTCTAGCAAAGGTGGTGGTAGAAGACTAGACTTGCAGTGAGGAATGGCAGATTTGAGAAAGCGCCTGAGTACCAGGACTGAAATCACTCTCGGATACGAGCTACTTACATACTAGATCCTTAGGGCACCAGATAAATTCCCTGGATGCCCAAAGACAATTCCTGAAGTAGGATCCTTGTCACCATCGGGGTGGCATCTGACCACTCTGCCTGTCTTAATTAGGAAAGTGACTTCAGTGACCCTGACGAGTCAGGCGCTGGTTCATGTTAAGATGTGGACAACCCACCTGCCCTTCCCCCAGCCCTCCCAGGGCCCTCCCTGTCCTCTCAGGCCTTTCACTTGTCAGAGCCTTTGTGTTCTCCTTAATTGCCTCCGAGCAGCTCAATTTTGCTGTTAAAGGCTGAGCTCCCTGCGGGAATAGGACATGTTTGTCCCCATCTCCTTTCCTTGCCTGCTCTTCATGTCCCTTCCAGAACTATCCGTACCTCTTGAAAAGACCCCATTGGACCTCAGAAAAGCCTTTTCTTTTGATTTGAATAGTTTGCCAGATTTCTTTTTCTTTTCAAAAGTTTGAGGGCTATAGTCATTACAACTGTGTAGAGATTACAATCCAACTTTTCCAACTAGCTTCGTCCCAAAGTGGTGGGGGCTGCAGAACTTTAGGGGAGGGAATCAGGCCTGAGTGCTGCTGGGATGTTGGATGCTGCCTGAACCACTTGGGGGCTTTGAGGCAAGGTCCATCTGGTCAGCTTGTGCACATGTGAGCATTTCCCCCGGGCAGCTACACGCTAAATTAACAGGGGTCTACCGATGCTGTGTGTGACACTTCATGTCCATTATATGTGTATATATTATACATATATTTTGTCATGAGTACCAAAAAAAAAGAATTCAAGTAGCATCCATAAAGAGGAATTAGCAATTAACATGTTAATTAGGGCTATATTTGCATGTGTTAGCAATGAACATACTAATTAGGGTTATATTTGCACATCTGTCTTAATCGTGTAAATTTACAAGGGGCTCATTCATTTATTCTTTCAACATACATTGAGAATTTATTATATACTAAGCATAGATATTCTAAGTTATAATAGTCATTATTAGCTCTCCGTTCATTCGTTAAATATTTATTGAGAACTTACTATGTGCATCAGGTATCATTCTAGGCTCTGGGAATACAGCGATGAACAAATCGGCCAATAATTCCCTACTCTCATGGAGCAATATATTGTTATTATGCTAACAAGAAACAAGTAAAATATATAGTATATTAGGAGGGTGACCAACTCTCTCAGTTTGCCTGGGACCAGAGGGTTTCCCAGGATGTGGAACTTTCCTTGCTGATACTGAACAGCCCTGGGCGAACCATGATAGTTGGTCACACCATTATCAGGTATACATGTGCTACATAGCAAAAAAGTGGGAAGGATGAGGGAGGACCACTTGTCGGGAGGGGGATACTATAGTAAACAACTGGCTCAGGCAGTCCTCCTTGAGAAGAGAGCATGTGAATAAAGACTGAAGGGAAGTGGGGACGCAAGCCATGCAGCGATCGGGAGGAAAAGCATTCTAGATAGAAGGGACAGCAAGTGCCCTGGTCCTGCGATGGGAGCCTGTCTGGAATGTTCAAGGAACAGCAAGGATACCAGGGTGGCTGAGTGGAAGGATAGTGGAGCTGAGATTGGAGAGCAATGGGGTACCAAATCATGCCAGGCCTTGGGGCCAGTGTGACAACTCAGGCTTTTGCCCTGCATGAGCTGGGAAGCCATTGCTGTTAAACGCTGTGCAGAGGAGTGGCACACCTGACTCGCTCATGTTGCCGCACAGTCGTCTGGTTGCTCTGCTGAGAATAGGTGTAAGGGATGAGGGATGGGGACAGAGAGACCAGTTAGGCAGGAGATGACAATGGCCCGTCCAGGTGGTAGCAGTAGAGGTGCTAAGATGATGGGGTGAAATTCCGGGCATATTCTGAAAGTAAAGCCAACAGGGCAGATGACATGTTGGGTGTGAGACAATAAAAGAGTCGAGGTGCTGCCCCGTTTTTGCCTTGAACACCCGGATGAATGAGGACATGGTTACCCGAGATACGGTTCGGGAAGGGGAGAGAGCAGGATTCCATTTCACACGTGTCAGATTTGACGTGCCTGGTACACATCTCAGTGGGATGTTGAGTAAGGAGGACTGAGCCGTGAGACCCTCCAGTTACAGTGGTCAGAAACTACCAGAGGAGACTGAGAAGGAATAGCCAGGCGGAGAAGGGAAAAGCAGGTGAAGAATGCACGTCCAGGGAGGAGGAAATTGTGATCCATGTCAAATACTGCAGACGGGCCAAGTGAGTGCTTGGAGACTGGAGTATTGGATCTAGCAAGAGGGAGGTCAGGGGTAATTTTGACAAGAGCAGTTTCAACAGAGTGGTGGGCGCAAAAATCTGACCAGACAAGGAAATGGGGGAGAAGAATCAGAGGCAGCAAGTGTCGATGACACTGTCAAGGAGTTTTCCATAAAGGAAGCAGGAAATGGGCCAGTAGCTGGAGAGAGACATGTGGCCAAAGGAGTTCTGATTTTCAAGACAAGAGAAATTCCAGCGTGCGAGTTGTGGTGGGAATGATCAATCATGGAGGAATTGTTAACGCAGCAGAAAGAAGGGGCATATGAGGTGAGATGTGAAGAAGTCCCAAGTGGTGGCGGAAGATGGCCTTGAATAGGGACATGGAAGTTTATACATAGTCACAGAAGGGAAGGTGGAATATATGAGCGCAGATCCTGGTGGTTGGGGCTTGTGGAGGTTCTCTTGAAGGTGTTTCTATTTTCTCAGGAAAATAGAACTAAAGTCTTCAGCTGAGCCTGAGTGGGGAGGATATAATAGTATAATAGTCATCTAGAAGAGCGAGAGAGTGAATGGACTAGGGAAATACAGTAGAATTGCCAGCTGCACTAAGGGTCCACTTGAATTTCACTGAGACCTGTCAGAGCATGTGTCTGTGTGTGTGTGTGTGTGTGTGTGTGCATGTGCACACACAAGCATGCATAACACGTGTGTGGTTTTTCTTTTTTTTCTTCCCAGCCCAATTCAGTTGCCAGGTGCAAACACAGAACAAGCTAAAAGTTGGATTTAGCTGGAGTGGGGGTTTTACCAGGCAACCACGACAAAGTAAGGAGAGGGTCAAGGGAGTCAAGGATGCAGGGAAAGGTATTTTAATTTTAATTTTAATGATCAACAATACACATTTTTTCCAACTTTCTATTAAGAAATTTTTCAAACGAACAGGAAAGTTGAAAGAACAGTCTCGCCCTCTTTTCCCCCCATAACGTTGACCTTTTGAAGAGACCACGGCAGTTACCTTACAGGATATCCCACGTGCTGAATTTCTCTCATTGTTTCCTCACAGTGTCACTGAACATATTCCTTTATTCCCTGTATTTCTTACAAACTGACAATTTGGTCTAAAGGCTCAATTAGATTCAAGTTACACATTTTTTGTACTAATACTTTATCAGTAGTACGAGGCGCTTCATATCACATAACATCGGGAGATGAGTAATGGGTTGTCCCACTAGTAATGATGCTAAATTGGAACACTTGGTTAGGGTGGTTACAGTCAGATCTTGCTGTTGCAAAGATTGTCTTTCCGGCAGTCTCCCTAGAATTTACACTTGGCAAGTGGGGATATTAAGGGGGCAGAGGACAGTGAAAAGGTGATCGGATTAATGGAACGTAGGACTTGGACATGGGAGAGATCTACACCAGGCAAGTATTTTTAAATGTGTGGTACAAGTTGTTCAGTAATTGTCTCCTCTGCATTTCTGGCACTCATTGCTGGTGAACCTGGCCACAGGTGTGTGAGTTGTTTAAACTCAGAATTTAGGTGGCTTCCTCCTTAGCACCTGAGAGCTTACTTCCTGGCTACTTTTCATTTCACATAGACAATAGGTTTGCCATCTTTGGAGATGCCTTTTAACTTCAGTCATGTTTAAAGAGAAATAATGACCCCAGTAACCAGACACCTGGCACTGCACACTATCCCTTCTGAACTTGGGGACCCATCTGGTCTCTCCTCAGTGGTAAGAAGTCCTCACTCTCCCAACAGTCCGTGCAGCATTTCCCTAAGCAGTGTTGCGGGCTGGCCCTGCACGGTGGCAGGGCCAGGTCCCTTTTGACTGCCAGGAGGGGCTCCGGGCTGGAGTCCCTAGTTCTTCACCACCCTTTTCTTCCTAGCTTTCCAGATTTACTCTGGTTACATAAATTCAGCCTAATTTTGGTAAGTGACCTTCTTTTAAATTGCTCTTCTGTGGCCAGTGACACTTCACTTGCTATATATCACTTCTGCCGGGATGGCCTTGTCCTTTGCCAAGTCTGAACCTCGGACTCAAAATAGCTGAATTGTTGGCGCCCCCTAAAGGACACATGGATTTTTAATGTCAGAGCATTATTAACTGGCAAACATTTAGTTGGATTTATTTCATGTTTGGAGTTTCTTATTCTCTTGTTTTAATTGATTAGCAGTTCATTAAACGAAATGGACAGGCCAATTTGATTAATGCCACGTACAAAAGCCCCAGGAGTCAAAGCAGAAAAATGGTCTTCTGCTTGTCCTGTGAGTACTTACAAATTTTAGATTTAAGTTTGTGAACAAAGAATATATAAATTACTTACTTTCTGCTTGTGGAGGGGGAGCTCTGCGGGCAGCAAGGGTGAGACGAGCAGCGGCAGGTAGATGAGACATACGCTTTATCGTGGGGGGGGGGATGCAGCCACGGCGAGAACATGGCGAGCGCTTTTATATGGCTCGGAACAACAGTGGCGATATTTCAAGCAAAGACATAATCACGTGGGTTTTACATAGGAGGTGACATCATGGTTACATAAGCGCTGACTAATGCCTCACTGCAAGGCCAGCGGATGACATGCCGGCAGTCATTTTAGTTTGGCTTAAGAAACTTATTGCCTGTACAAATGGATTTCCCCTACAGTGCACCCCCTAGGTAACAGGTTTCGCAGCTGACCCGCAGGCCCACGGGGAGGCCCCTTGGGTGCAAAGGCCACAGTAACAATACAAGGAACAGCATAGTATTACCAGACTACAGTAAATAGCTCCTAACACTGAAAGGTCCAACGCCAGGATGATGAGAGGTGTTCCCACCATTGTTCTAATGGGTCTCCAGTTAGTTGTTGGATGGCCTGTATCTCACTGTCGACGTCCTTCAAGGCCAAGGAGATATATTCCTGGTGATCAGGTATACATACACAGGTATATATCAGGTATATATGACCGTGCATGTGCCCCCTTGGGCTGCAGTAAGAAGATCAAGGTACGCGGTTTTGCAAAACCTCTTTTCTCATCTGGGTGACCTCATCCATCCAGAGGGTCAAGGCCTGCCTGGTTTGATTCAGGGCCGAGCAGTATGCTCCACTAGGGCGTTCACTTCTGTCTCTACCTTAATGGCTCCACCCGCAGGGAAAAAGATGGCTACTGGGTAGAACCACCATGGAGTCCGTTTCACCCGATGCTAGTGGGACAACACAGCATCCCAATTATGTAGTTTCTTGATAAAGGTAGGGAGGACCTTCCCTGGGATATATGGCTATCCCCAAGTGCACTTGAGTGCACCTTAGCCAGAAGGTAAAGCGACCCATACCAGGCAGTGCCTACTAGCCAATCTTGGACTTTCCATGGAGGTAACCAGACAGCGAGGCCCTTAAACACGGCCCAACTAGCAGTGCAGACATGCAAAAGGGACAGCTCAGGCATGACCACATCTACATGGCATGCAATTCAGCCCATTGGCTTCTCTGCCCCTCCCCCATTTCAAACCAAATTTCATCATGATCCAACTGGAAGGCCACTGCCGTCCATTGGGCTGAGGGGTCACGACTGGACCCATCAGTATACCATGCCTCCACTGGAGGAAAACCTCGTCCTTCAAGGTTCAGGCTCTCTTCCCTAGGTACTGCTGTGGTCTGAGGGTCAGCATCAGACACAACTTCAATAGGGCCTCATACTGTCTGCAACTCTGAAGTCAAGGGGCTGGAGCTGAACTCTGTTCATAGCTCCAAATAAGCTCCCCACTTCAGCAGAGTGGGCATCTGGGCTATCCCTGATCATGGGCTGGTTATCCATGCCCTCACCCATCCTGCTATGGGGTATGTGGTGTGCACTAGCACCTTAGACTGCCCAGTTATAGCTTCACAGGCCTGAAGGGCGGCATACACGGCCACCAGCTGCTTTTCCACCAAGGAATAGCGCTCTTGGGAGCCCTTCTAAGTCTGGGACCAAAACCCAATAGGAACTTGCAGCTCATGCTGGCATTGCCACAAACCTCAGCCCATCTGGCTTGCGTTGTCACATTGAGGTCAAATGGCTGTGAGCAGTCAACTGCTTGTAGCATCTGGGCTTATGTGACAGCCCTCTTGGCTGCCCTCTGCCTCTGGGGACCAGTCCCATTGTATCCCCTTCTTACATAATGCATGCAAAGGTCATAACAGTTGGGCCAAGTGGGGAATGAATATACACCAATACCCCAAGAACCCCACAAACACTTGTAACTGTTTCACCATAGTGGGTCAGGGGAAGGCTTAAATCATACCTGTAACTGCCTCGGAGATTGCTTTCGTCTTACCCAACAAGACAACACCCAAGAATTTGACCGACAAGCCAGATCCCTGGACCTCGGAGTCAAAGACTGGCGACGGCTTCTTCTAGATCTGTGAGGGAATCAGAGGTTAACATTATATCATCAGTATAATGAAAAAAGTACATTGTTTTGGATGGCTGACTCCATGTGGCCAAGTCCAGTGCCACCAAACTATGACATATGGTCGGGCCGTGGAGGTAACTTTGCAATAATATCACGAATGTCCATTGTCGTCCTTCCCTTAAAAATTAACACCAAGGTTTTCTTTCTTTTCAGGTCCTCAAGTATGTTCCATGTAATGAAGCACAGTCACTACAGTTCCCGATTTGGCAGCAAACTTGGGTTGCAGTGCATCGGTATGCATGAGAACGGCATCATATTTAACAACAATCCAGCCCTTTGGAAAGCAATTCGACCTTTCTTTATAAAAGGTGAGCAGGTACCAGGCTACATTCTTCTTCTTCTTTTTTTTTTTTACTATGAATGTACGTTTTTTTGAAATCATATTTTAAATTCTGCTGTATTGCAGCTTTGAAATAATAATAATAGAAGAAAGAGCTAACATTCATTATACCTTTATTGCTTTATTGTATAGTAGGTTCTGTTCCAAGCACTTGATATTTTAATCCCACAACAACCCCATATGATAAATGCTCTTATTTCCACTTTACAGATGAGAAAACTAAGGCATTAAGAGGTTAAGTAACTTCCCCAAGGTCCCAAAATTAGTAAATAGCAGCCCAGGATACAACCCCAGAGCCTACAATTTTTAGCCACCACAAATTTTTTTCTTCCTGTTGATGTAAGAAGCAATGTCATGGATATAAAGAAGAGAGGATCTGTATCCTTAGGGCCATTTCAGTTAAGAATTTAGTGTGTCAGCCACATGTTCCATTTAAACATGGCCAAACAACGTGTTTGCTGAATCATTGACTATCGGCCTAGATGTCTTAGCAGAAAGCAATTAGAAAACTTTAGAACTGGGAAGAACAATTTATGCTGTCTCGTCTAGCCTCTGAGTTCTACAGTTGAGGAAATACAGTCCTAGAAAGGTTGTGATTTTCTCCCAGGCAACATAGTGACTAATGGACGAGCTGTGACCCAGTTCCAAGCTGTCTTATCCGGTGATTTCCCCTTTTACATATCAAGCTGGAGATGAAGCTGTTGAGAAATACATATGACTGGCTTATGACGTTAACATCAAGCGTGAAGAAAGACAGTCGTGCCCCAGAAACCTTGTCAGTAGTGGAATCTGGGGCTAGAGGGACTTTGTGTTGACCCGGTCCCTGGATATTCCTCCCTCCAGCCAGCCTGTGCAGTGAGCCTCGCCACCTCCTGTGTGGCCGCTCAGACGGGGAGAGCCATGCCAGTGCCTGCCCCTCACCAAGACTCAGCACAACACTGTTGGGGACCCCAATGTGTTAGTTTCCTGTTGTTGCTGTAACAAATAACCACAAGCTAAGTGGCTTAAAACAACACATTTATTAATCATACATTTCTGTAGTTAAAAAGTCTGACCTGGCTAAAAAAGTCAACAGGCTAAAAAACAAAGTGTCAGCAAGGCTACGTTCCTTTCTGGAGTCTCTAGGGTGAATCTCTTCCCTTGTCTCTTCCAGCTTCTAGAAGCCACCCATGTTCCTTGGCTCGTGGCCCTTCCCTCTGCCGTCAAAGCCAGCAACAGTGGGTCAAGTCCTTTTCACATCACCTCTCTCTGACCCTCCTCTGTCATCACATCCCTCTCTGACTTTGGCCTCAGCTGGAAAAGGCCTTGCTTTTAAGGACTCGTGTTTTTAGATTGGGCCCACCCCGACAATCCACTATCATCTCCCCATCTCAAGGTCCATAACCGTAATTATGTCTGCCAAGTCCCTTTTTCCATGTGAGGCAACATATTAACAGGTTCCAGCGATTAGGACCCAGACAATTGGCGGGGGCGGGAGCTATTATTCTTCCTACCACTCATATTGGGGAAGATCAATCTCCTTAATTCCTTACAAAATTCCAGAATGGATTAATGGAAAAAAGTATAGGACTCAGGGTTGTAGGTTGTGGGTTCAAGTCCCAGCACTGCCTCTTACTAGCTATATAACCTTTGGCAGTCACTTAGCCTCCCTGAGCTTCAGTTCCCTTAGCTACAAAAGGTGACAAATATCATAAAACTTGTACTCTAGGGCTATTGTAAAGAACAAATGAAATAATGCTGTAAGATCCCATAGAAATGTGAGTGTCATTTTACTTTGTCATTTGGCTCAGGTGCATTAGGAATATGTGAACTAGTATTTAGGAACTAAATACTAGTGAACTAGTTAACTTTCACATACCAATATCCTCCCTGACGTGCAAGAGCTGATAGAATCTCTAAGTTCATTCATTTGTTTAACAAACTACTGTTCTCATCATTGAACTAGATGCCAAGATACAAATACAACAAGACACAGTCCCTGCCCTCAGGGAAATTATATGGAGCATGGGAGTGCAGGGAACTGACTTGGGAAGGGAAAGACCAGCACATCACCAAATAGCTTCATAGGATGGTAACACGAGGGGTGTGCACTGAGCAATATAGAGACCAACGGACCATCTTAAGCTCACTGAGGGGTCAGGGGAGACTTTTCAGAGGAGTGAATGCTTACAGTGAGTTTTGAAAGAAGGTAAAAGCTACCTAATTAAGAAAGTATGATGAAGAAGGACATTCCAAGAGTAAAGAGCAGGATATTCAAAAAGGCAGAGAAGGATAGATCAACGTGTCTTGTCTAGGGTCCTGCCAGTAGGAGCTTATGCCTGTTAAGCCAACGAGTCGAGCTCATCTCAAAAGCTATGGAAAATCACTAAAGATTTTCAGCAGAATGACATGAAGATGTTCGTGTTGTAGAACAATCCCTCTAGTAGTATAGTGAATGGGTCGAAGGAAGGAAGCGTGACTTTGTGGACGGCGAGAACAGTTAGGAGCCACTGCAGGGATGAGTGGCAGATGGAAGAGAGGCCACCAGCAGGAGATGTTAAAAGAGTAGACAGTGCAGTGCTTGGACGTGAAATGAATCAAAACCTCCTTGTGACCTGTTCTAAGATTAGCCCTATATGTGGAAGATCAGATTTTCTAATAAAAATGCTACAGAACTGGACCCAAATTCAATGCCAAAAATAGGGGGCTCATTGCTTCTCCAAAGTTCACTATAGTATTTGACGTTTCTATAGTCAGTCAGAGTCCTAAACATTTCTTGATGGGTTTCCTTGCAGAGTTAGGTTCCTTGTTGGTTTTCTGGATATAGTAGAAAGTTTGGGACAGGTTTTGGTATCTTAATCAGTAACATTAATCAAAGTATTGACTTACTGAATGTGTCTGTGCAGAAATAGTTAAGTGCAATTTAGGCAATGGCCCATCTTGGGAGGTTGGGAGGGGTAGGGGGTGAAGAAATAGCATGTGCTTCCTGAAACTGCTAAGAACGTTTTCTAAATTGTTGGAATTTGCTGATTACTTGCTCAATTTTCTTTCTTTCTTTCTTTCTTCTTTCTTTCTTTCTTTCTTTCTTTCTTTCTTTCTTTCTTTCTTTCTTTCTTTCTTTCT
>CAUYSK010100137.1:0-30742 GCA_963575035.1 Avahi laniger
CGAAACAAAATGATGTACAGTGGCTTGTGGAGCTTTCGTTTCTTTTCTTTTTTTAAGAGACAGGGTCTCGCTCTGTCACCCAGGCTGGAATGAATGCAGTGATGCCATCATAGCTCACTGCAGCCTCCAACTCCTGGGCTCGAGAGATCCTCCCGTCTCGGCCTCCCAAAGTGCTGACATTAAGGCTTGAGCCACTGGACCCGGCTCAGGTCTGGAGCTTTCAATCGCCAATTGTTTATTATGAGTCCATTATGTGCCAGGAACTGATCTGGGGCCGAACAGTGTTGGTGCGGGATCTGTGTCCCAGGAAGCCCTGAGGTTTAACGGGCCTCAGAGTATTAGGACATCACTGCCTAAGATCCAGGATCAGCTCCTCCAAGTCCTTAGAGATGGGCTCTTCCTCCCTGGGGACCTGGGGTTTCAATGTGAGGACTTAATGTGGGGTAGGGCTAAGCTGGGCCCCTGAAGGTCACTGGTAAAATAGCCTTGCAAGTAGCCACAGGCCCAGGACCAATCTGGGCTTGAGGCTGTGGGCTTGTGGAAAGAAATACTGCTCCCATTTTTCTTTGGCTCCTTCAGTGTCTTGGGAGTGGGAGGGGAAAAAGGAAGGTGAGTTCAGCCAGCAGCCAAGGGAGCTGCTGGCACATCCTGCTGCTCTCTCCTTCCCCACACATGGCGCCCTGTCTGGGCTTGGCTGAGCAGTGGCAGGGAGTCTTGTGGGAGAGAAAGGGGCAGAGTGGAAGGGAGCAGTACACAGACCTTGCTTTTCAGTCCACCTAGTCAGCCTCCTTCCTCACCCATCCTAAGTGATCTAGCCCAGAGGCCTAGAGGAGGACTGGAAGGAGACCATGTGGTGTCTTCTGGGGTAGAGATTTAGGGACAGGTGTGGGGGTATTCTTACTCACCCAGCCCTGTCCTAGAAGAGAACAGTAGGGGACAGAGTGACCCCTGGGGCAGAGGAGAAGCTGCCTCTTGATGATAGTCTTGAGCAAAAATCCCACCTTGGATACCCTCCCCTCCCCCCAACTGCAGATATTGCCCCCCCTCCCCCGAAGGCTGCTTGACTTGAGGCCAGAGTGGTAAGGCTATGGGGTAGGCCCAGTTGGGATCTGGGGTCCTTCTTTTTTTTTTTGAGACAGAGTCTCACTCTGTCACCCAGGCAGGAGAGGAGTACAGTGGTATGATCATAGCTCACTGCAGCCTCAAACTCCTGGGCTCAAGCGATCCTCCCACCTCAGCCTCCCCAGTAGCTAGGTCTATAAATGTGCCACCACGCCCGGCTAATTTTTTTTATTTTTGGTAGAGATGGGAGTCTTGCTATGTTGCCCAGGCTGGTCTCGAACTCCTGGCCTCAAGGAATCGGCCTCCCCTGCCTTGGCTTCCCAAACTGCTGGGATTATCGGTATGAACCACCATGCCCAGCTAGGGGTCCTTTTTTATTTTCAAAGACCATCCATCCTATCGGAGAGGGGGGCTTTAGGGCTGTGGGAACAAAATGAGAGTGCCAGTCCCAGATTGCCTTGTGCTCTTCCGGGTCCTGCCCCATCTCCCCCTCCTTCCTCCTCCTCATCAAATTCCCTGAAAATTTCAAATCATTTCTCCTGCTGCCCCCTATAATCCATTAACCACACGGCAAAACAGGTCACTTCCCTGCTTAAACCCAACAGTGTCTTTCTATTATGCGTGGAGAAAAAAAAACCCAAACTTTTCTCTTTATCTAAAAATGACTTTCTTTTAGATCTTGGCACAGCAGGCTCCTTGTCCATCTGGATTCTGTGCAAATGTCGTTACCTCCTCACATGGACTCTTCCTGTGCACTGACCTAGAGCTCAAGAGAGAGCTACCCTCGAGATCATCCTCTACCTCTCACCAAGTTTTATTTTTTCATAACAGTTAGCTGTATCTGAAATTGTCACATTTATTTGTTTACCAATATACTTGGGAGGCAGCAGTGAAACCCAGTGGTAAAGAGCACAGGAAGTGGCTTAAACGGACACTTCCTGGATGTGTAACCTTGGGTAAATTAGTTAACCTCTCTGAGCCTCAGTTTCCTCGTCTGGAGAATGGGGATAGTAGTCATACTTGAATGATAGGGTTGTCATAAGGATCAGAGGAGACACAACATAAAGGCTCAGTAAGTGTTAGCTGTTTTTATTGTGCTAATAGTTATGATTTGTGGTTCATGGTCATTATCCCAAGGCTAAAACATTGCTGAATGAACCAGAAAGTAAACCTTCACCTCCTGTACGGGAAGCACACTCCAACTAGCTGTCTTGTGGAGGGAACACCATTTTGGAAGCAATAAAGAATGCCATGTGCAGGAAGTAGGAGGAAGAGAAGGGAGAGACCTTGCTCCTAGTCTCACTCTTGCTACCGCTTTTCTGTGTGACTTTTGAGAGTCACTTTCCTCCACGGGGCCTCAGGCTCCTCAAATAAAATGATGGATTGTTCTGCTCACTGCCAGCTGCCAGGAGCTCCGGTTTGGGTCCTGTGTTCCACGTGGTCCCTCCAATTCCCCTGTTACTAACAGTCCAAAGTGAGTTGTTTCTTGAGCTGCCATGGGAGAGTTAACCCCGGTAAAACATTCTCTGTTCATGCCTTTGAGCACTTCCTCTTCCCCCGCCCAGAGGCAAAGTCCCAGCTCTGGACACTGATCTTTCTACCCGCGTCCCTTCCTCTCCTTCAGCCTCATTCAGTTTAATATTTGAGCCCTGGGGGAGGAGAGGCAGCCCTGACTGAACTCCACCTTGGGCTGGGCTCAGGCAGGGGGCTCTGTTCGTTGCTGTCGCAGGGGGTGTGGCGTTTAAGGCACAACACAGCTGAGCACGGGCACGAAGGTCTTAGCCTCTGAGTTACTCTCAGGCACACAGGCAAGGTGTGAGTGGCCGGTTGTACACAGATGCAAGTGCCTGTATGTGCTTGTGGGTGTCTGTAGCTACATTTTAACATTCCTATTTTCCTCTCAGGAGTGGTAGGACCGAGATTAATTAGAGGGAAAGATTACAGGATTGCAGGGCTGGCATTCTCTACTCCGTAGGCATCTGAGAAGTCACCTGCCAAATGAGGTGTTAGTCTGGAGGACTGTTGTGGGGACCCCAGGTAGCTGGGATAGCTTCCTCTGTCTACACTCTCCACTCCCCAAGATATTGCCCATCGTCCAACAGGCCCTGGGGATGTAAGGGAATGAGGGGCGGGTGGGGGGGCAGTCAGAGGGCTGGATCTTTTCCAAAGGGCCTGCATGCCTGGGAGCAGGCATTTCTGGTGGCCTCATGCTGAGTCCTTTGTTGCCTGGGTCATGGCTGCTGGAGCTGCCTGTCTTCTCCTTGCCCCAAGCTGGGATACTGGGCAAACAGCCTGCACATTCTCCAAGGGGAGATGGGCTAAAAGAGGGGATCTCTTCTTCCCTTCTCAGTCCTTTGTTTCAAAAGCTGTGCCCACGTGCCCCCCACCTGTCGGCCCACTGCACCTGGCATACAGTCTCCCTGTGAAAGCTGAGGCACGACCTCCTCCCTTTCCCCCTGCTTCCTGGGGTGAGCGGCTGTGAGTTGGGGGGGGAGGTGCAGGTTTTGGAAGGCAAGGCTCTGTCTTTTGTGTTGAAGGAGTGGTCTGTGCACTGGCCCCGCTGGGGTGTGGCAACAGCTGAGTTTGCTCAGTGTGGGACAGATGAGGTTGTAAGAAGGCTGGGCTCTTGGGGCAGAGGTACACGGAAGCCTGTACCACCCTTCTCTTTTTCTCTCCTTTTAAGAGCCATTGTTTTACCTTCACCATTTAAATACTCTGCCTATTTTTCTACTGTTGTGGTCTTTTCTAGACACTCACAGAGTTTAAGAGTTTATTATTTATTGATTTTTTTTGAGACAGAGTCTCGCTCTCTTTGCCTGGGCTAGAGTGCCGTGGCGTCAGCCTAGCTCACAGCAACCTCAAACTCACAGCAACCTCAAACTCCTGGGCTTAAGCAATCCTCCTGCCTCAGCCTCCCGAGTAGCTGGGACTACAGGCATGCGCCACCATGCCCAGCTAATTTTTCCCTATATATTTTTAGTTGTCCAGCTAATTTCTTTCTATTTTTAGTAGAGACGGGGTCTTGCTCTTGCTCAGGCTGGTCTCAAAATTCTGAGCTCAAATGATCCACCCGCCTCAGCCTACCATGGTGCTAGGATTACAGGCGTGAGCCACTGCACCCGACCAGAGTTTAAGAGCTTAACAGAGTTTAAGAGCCTACACTCAGGAGCCAGGCTGCTGGGTTTTTGTTCTACCACTTACCAGCTATATGTCCATGGCTTTGGGCATATTATGTAACTTCTCTGTGCCTCAGTTGCCTCACCTGTAAAATGGAGATGATGTAGGACTGTTGTGAGGATGTAGTGAATTAATATACAGGAAACACTTAGAACAGTGCCTGCTACATGTGTGCTGGGTACGTGTTTGTTTTTGCTCTCGTTTTATTTATTTATTTATTTAGAGTTTTATTTATTTTATTTATTTATTTATTTAGAGTCAGAGTCTCGTTCTGTCACCCAGGCTACAACCTAATTCCCTTGAGATTCATTTCAGTTGTTACATGAGTCAATAATTTGTTCCCTTTTATTGATAAATAACATTCCATGGTATGGATGTACCAGTTTAACTATTCACTTGTTCAAGGACATTTGAGTTTTTCCCCAGTTTTTTGACTCTTACAAATGAAGCTTCTGTGAACATTCACATACAGCGTTTTGTATGAAGATAAATTTTCACTTCGTACACAAGAGTACAATTGCCAGATCACATGGTAAGTGCATGTTTCATTTTGTATGAAACTGCCATACTCTTTTCCAGATGGCCGTACCATTTTATATTGCCACCAGCAATGGGACTTAATAGTGGAGTTGTCCAGTTACTCTGCATCCTCACCAGCATTTGGTGTTACTTCTTTTTCTTATTTTAATATCATTCTGGTTTTAATTTGCATTTTCCTAAGGCTAATGCTATTGAACGTCTTTTCATGTATGTTCAAATAATTGCCATTTGTGTACTCTCTTTAGTGAAGTATCTGTTCATGTATTTTGCCCATTTTCTAGTTGGATTGTTTGGGATTTTTTTAAAAAAGCCTTTGAGTTTTAAGAGTTATAAAAATATATTTTAGATATATATAAGTACTTTGTTGGAAACGTAGTTGGCAAATATATTCTCCCAGTCTGGAGTTGTCTTTTCGTCGTCTTAGCAGAGTCTTTCACAGCACAAAAATCTTTAATTTTGATCAGGTTTAATTTATCAAATTTTTTCTTTTAAAGATTGTGCCTTTAGTGCCAAGTCTAAGAACTCTTCCCCTAGCCCTAGGTCCTGAAGATTTTCTTCAATGTTGTCTAAGTTTTGTAGTTTTATATTTTACACTTAAGTCTGTGATCCATTCTGAGTTAATTTTTGTATACGGTGTGAGGTTTAGGATGGGTTCTTTTGGATGTCCAGTTGCTCCAACCTGACTTGTTGAAAACGCTATCCTTCCTCCATTGGATTGCTTATGCATCTTTGTCAAAAATAAGTTGGGTGTATCTTTGTGGGTTTATTTCTGGGTTCTCTAGTTTGTTCCATTGATCTATGCATCTGCCCCTTTGCCAATACCACACTGACGTGAATACTGTAGTGAGCCTCAACGTTGGTTCCTCCCACTTCGTCCTTCTTTTCAAAGCAATTTTAGCCATTATTTGATGTTATTGTTATTTTTATTACAATGCAGATATATTTTAAAATTTGTTATGAAGTTAGAGAGATCTTTTTAGTGTAACTTGGAGCATGTTGTCTCCCTGCTGAAGATCTTTTCTGAGCATCCTGTAGCATTCAGGAAGAAATCCAAACTCCTCACCTTAGCTCTTGGCTGTGGTTCCTGCCTCCCTCCCTGGTCTCATCCCTCATCCCTTCCACTGTCACTTCCACTGTGCTTGGCTAGTTTCACTTCATTTCTTCTTCCCCTGGGCCTTTGCAAGTGTTGAGTCTTCTGCTTCTGTTTTGAAAGTTGCTGCCCCACATTCTTCCCCTGGCTTACTGTCGCCGCTCCTTCAGATCTGCTCTCTACCTACCTCGGGGAGTCCTCTCTTGGGTCCTCACCTCCCACCCCCATCCCTTGGGCTTTGTTCACCGCTGTAGCACAGGGCTCACCTCAGCATAGTGCCTGGCATGCAGTAAGTGCTCAGTGAATGTTTGGGATGGAGAAGGGTGACTCAGTGGGTGTTTATTATTTGGTCCTGCCCTCCTCACCCAGTGAGTTCAGGTTCACTGCCTCCCCAGGAGGACCTTCAACACGCGAGAGATGTGCAAAGCTGGGAGCTGCGAGGAAAAGGAAGAGGAGAATAAGCAACGTCCAGAGGAGCTGGTCGGCCCCACCTCGAGCCCACACCACAGAGGTGGGGACTAGGGGATGACCTGGGAGGCCCAGGTCCAAGGTCAGCAGCAGTTGGTCAGAGGTCCGGGGCTTACCTCCCTACTCCTCCACCCTCCCATCTTGGTAGTTTTGTTATTTTCCTCACCACGCCATCCTTCGCCTGAGGGCCCTATTGGGATTTGCTGCTCAACTCTCCACCAGCTGTGGCCTGACCTGGGTGTCCCTGCCCCCAAGGACAGGCTCCCACTGCAGCACCTGTCTGGGCAGCACCATGGGGCACCCAGGGAACCCGGGCAGCACTACCTTCCTCTTCTCCCCTCAGGGCCCCTTGGACCTGCCTCCATCCTGCTCTGCCTACAGCAGCGTCTGAGTGTCCTTCCTGCCTCCTGGTCTCTGGTTCTCTGTCCAGGAAACTTTCCAGAGCCAGTCAGAGAGAAGGCAGGGGGCCTTCCATTGCCAATGTGTTCCCCGAGGAGATGAGTGGGAGCAAAGGAACAAGGGGTCAGGACTATGTGAGGAATTGGCTTCTCTCACCTTTCTTCATGAGCTCTCTGGGCAGAGAACCTGTCACCCAGCAAAGTCCCCTGAACCCGGGGCAGTGCTGGAGCGGGGTTTAAAACCCAATCCTGTTCCTCATCGGGCTTCAGGGACTATGTAGATGACTTCTAGAGACAAGACAAGCCCTGGGAGGTGATAACCAGCAGTCACAGGAAGTGGAAACAGCCCAGCCTTTGGGCTCAGAAAGACCTGGGTTCAGATTCTGCCCTTCCTGGCTGTGTGACCTTGAGCAAGTGAGTTAACCTGTCTGAATCTCACTTTCCTTAGGGGAAAAATAGCACAAGCATTTGTTTCACAGCGTTGTGTGGATGTGGAGTGCCTTGAACAGGGCCTGGTACCCAGTGAGAGGGCACACAGGAGAGCAGATCTTCTCCTAAATGCATTGCTCAAGTGGTTCTCAGAGGCGGTTCCAGACCAGCAGCACCAGCTCTCCCGAGACTGGTGGAAATGCAAACTCCCAGGCCCTGCACCCCAGACCTATAGAATCAGAACCACTGCACACTGCAGGGGAATGTGGACAGTCAGGATTCTGACGCCTCCGACACATCAAAATCTCCCAGGAGCTTGTACAAAATACAGATTCCTGGCCTCAAAGCCAGACATTGAAGTGGGGCCTGGGAATCTGTATTTTAACCCGAGATGAGTTTGGTTGGGGTGGGGGCTGCACCAAAGGATGCACTGAGGGAAGGTCATGGAAGGCACCTTGGGGCACTGAAGGCTCCAGGCTGGGGGCTGAGGGCTCCCCTTGGGTCGGGGAGGGGTGTAAAGCTGGAGAGAGGGGTGGGGCCTCGTCACCCCTGAGGGAGGAATGTGGACTTTACCCTAAGATCACTGAGGAAGAGGGGGAGGGGGTACAAAAGGAAGTGAGCTGTGCACAACCTAGACACCTGCCCACCCCTGTGACGTCAGCCCCCTACTCCCACCCGGTCTGAAGGCAGCATTGTGTCTTCAATCATCCACTTCTGTGGCCACCAACACACGGGCGTGGAAGGCCTCTTCCCCGCCAACTCGCTTCCTGCCGCCCTCACGTTCCACTGCCTCCACTCTTTCCCTGCAGCCCAGGACCAACCCAGCCTCAACCCCTGGCTCAGCCCTGTGTTTCCAGGAAAACAAGCTTCTCCCCCGACCCCAGCCCCAGCCTTCCCTGAGCCTAGAATGCCAGTAGAAAAGGCACTGGGCATTTGGGGGCCTTCTCAGGTTGAAGGACCGGCAGGGTGTGTTATGTGGGAGTAACTCGTGGGGAGGGGGCTGGGCCCCAATTCTGGGGCTTCTGTCTCTTGAAACTCAGTGTCTAAGGCCTCAGCTTCTACAGCAAGCTTTCTCATTGCCGTGGCAACCCGACACTTGCAGATCATGACTGGTGACCAGCTATGTGGTCGCCCCCTGGATCTTACGGTGTTTGAGGCCATTGGATGGGCATGGCTGGACATAGACCCTCCCACCAACTGCTCTGCACAACAGGACCTCCAGTGCTGACACGGCTCCCCCACCCCACTCCCTGGACCCTGCGCAGTCAATCTTCTACAATCCTCTGCCAGCTTCGCTCCCGGGGCCTCCAACACTCCACCTGTCTCACACGCCCACCCTTTCTCCTCCTGCCTCCGCCCCTGTTTCCCTTGGCAACTCTCTGGAGCCTGGAGAGGCCCTCTCAGGGGGAGATGGCGCTTCAAGACCAAATGCTTCCCTCCACAAGTCCCCAGAGATGGGGATACTGCCAAGGCGAAGGTGTAGGGGAGACCCAAGGGGCACAAGGTGCAGCCCAGACCTCCCCCCAGCTGCGCTAATTTTCTGTGGCTGCTGTAACAAATTGCCTCAAACCAAATCCTCGGCCTACCAAATTCTGATTTGGGGATCAGTAAGGATGTGGCAGGAAGCAGAAGTGAGTCGAGGGCACAGTGGGGCCCCCATTGGTGGGGTTAGCAGAGGACGGCAGGAGGATCTGCAGGACAGCGTGGGCAGCACTCATCTGGCAGGTGACGCTGAGCAGAAACACCTTGCTCAGACCCAAACCGGTCCTGGGTCGGAGATGGGAAGGCGAGACTTGCCCCTCTCTAAGCCGGGCCCAGCATGTAGTCTACACTAGCTGCACAGGGTTTTGCTTCATCTTTCACGTGGGCCCTGATCTGGCCTTGATGCTGAGCTCCAGGAGGGCCAAGACTAGCCCCTCTCAGAGCCACCCACTCCACCGATAGGCCCTGGCAAAGAGCAGGTGTCAGGGAGCAGGTGACAGACATGTCTTCTGAGCTTCCTTAGAACCAGGGTCACATTTTCTGCCTTATCTGCCTTTTCTACCAAGCAGGGCTGGGGCTGGAGGGG
This sequence comes from Avahi laniger, assembly GCA_963575035.1. Classification (NCBI taxonomy): domain Eukaryota; kingdom Metazoa; phylum Chordata; class Mammalia; order Primates; family Indriidae; genus Avahi; species Avahi laniger. The sequence goes on from CAUYSK010100137.1 coordinate 9,233, forward strand.
GTGTGTGCAGGGACAGGCAGCAGGGACCAGAGGTGGGAAGGACTGAGTCCCCTGCCTCAGAGCCCTCTATCGGAGAGACTGGGGGCCTTTTGTCTCCTAGCATCCCTGACATCCCGCTCATCTGCTGCAGAAACAAGGAAAATGGGAACTGGACAGGATGTCCCAGAGGATGTCCAGGGAGGAAAGATGGGCAGAGAGGAAGGACGAAGGTAACAGCACCCTTGCCATGATCTCCATCCTCTCCTGAAAAACAAGGACTTGGCTTTCTGAGGGACTCATCTGGCAACCACATGAAGCAAGTCTTCTCCCCAGGGTTTGGATGAGGAAGGGGGGGCTGTTCAAGGAAAGGGAACGATCCCTTTCCCAGGATCACATGACCAGGTCACATGGTCAGCAGGCACTGGAGCTGGGATTGCAGCCCAGGTCAGCACACAGCACTGGGAGGCAGGAGCAGGGCGCGGGGGAGGCCAGGAAGCAAGTGCCTTGGCCCTCCCCAATTCCAAATTCAGGTTCCCTGGAGTCCGTTCATATGTGAAAAACATCACCAGATCTGCTGTTGCTACTGCCCTCTCCCACCCTTGGGTGCCTCCAACCCTGCTTCCCATAAGCCAGTCACCCCAGTAGCTGGGAGCTGGAGCAGGAGAGAGGGCAGGTGGGGAGGGCCAGCCTGGGGGGCATACCCTGGCCAAGGGCTCCCCAAAGAGCAGGGGTGCCTCATTTTGTTACGTAAATCAAGTAGCTGGCAAGTTTCATCTTCTGCTCTGGCTGCCAGGCAGCTCAATGATAAAGTTTGAGCCAGATTCAATAACTAACCTTGCCCTAGGTTTCCAGCATGTTTCTCTCCTTCTATAACTTAAACGTGAATGTGACACCCACATCACAGGATTGCTTGCAGGATTACGAAGATTTAACATCTTTTAGAACCTACCATATGTGAGGCATGTGCTAGCTGCTTGAAATATATCCCTCTGAGGTAGGTATTATCATTCCCATTTTTCAGATGAGGAGACTGAGGCGCAAAGAGGCCAAGTAATTTGCTCAAAGTCACACAGCAAGTAGGTATAGGAGATAGGACTCATGCTCTGGGGCTCTTTCAGAGATCTAGAAGATAATCCGGTGAAAGTGCTGAAATCATTGATGGTTTCCTTCCTTCCATCTGAGAAGGATGACATCCCATGTGGCTGTGGTGGTTGTCACTATTGCAGACTTGCTTCAGAGCCCAGACCACAAACCAATGAGGTGCTGGCTCCCCAGTACCTCCCTTCATCACTTCCCACAACCTCATCTCTCCCCCCAGGGGGCATTTCCTTTCCCCTTGAGCTCCTGGGGCTGCTGCTACCAAACAGGCTGGCCCCAGAGGGTCCCCAGTGGTAGAAAGGCTTTGAGAGCCACAGTGTGGATGCTCCTGGGGAATGTGGAATGGAGGCATAGGGCTTCCTGAACCTTCTTGGAGAGGGAGTTGAGCAGAAGGAGTTAGGCTTGGGAGCTTACAGCCTGATCAGATATCCTGTGTGCACTTCCTCATAGTGTGACCTTGTGCAGGAGGGTTAGTTAATCTCTCCTAGCCTCAGTTTCTTCATCTGTAAAATAAGTAGATCATAAAACCTTCTTCACAGGATACTTGGTGAGTTCTAAATAAGAGAGCCTTGACACATTGGGTGCCGTCACTGTAATAAGCTTGTTCCCTGGGGATGGCCTCATGAGGCTTCACCCTGTTGCCTGCAGGGTTTGCTTTTTTTTTTTTGAGACAGAGTCTTGCTTTGTTGCCCGGGCTGGAGTGAGTGCCATGGTGTCAGCCTAGCTCACAGCAACCTCAAACTCTTGGGCTCAAGCTATCCTTCTGCCTCAGCCTCCCGAGTAGCTGGGACTACAGGTGTGAGCCACCATGCTCGGCTAATTTTTTGTTTCTATTTTTAGTTGACTGGCTAATTTTTTCTATTTTTAGTAGAGACGGGGTTTCGTTCTTGCTCAGGCTGGTCTCGAACTCCTGACCTCAAGCGATCTTCCCGCCTCGGCCTCCCAGAGTGCTAGGATTACAGGCGTGAGCCACCGTGCCTGATCGTCTGTAGGTTTTCTTTCTGTGAAACCTCTCGTGGTCCCTTCTCAGGGAACAGCCTTCTGATTGTCATATCTATGGCAGAGAGGCAGGGTGGGCAGATATTGGAGACCCAGCCTCCCCAGAAGAGCAGCCAGTCATTAGATATTGGTGATTGGTTCCCTTTCTTGCCCCACCCCCCATCTAGACTCTGGACCCAAATATAATAGCAAGGATAGATGGATACTGACGTCTGGGCATGGGTAGGAATCCAGTATCCCAAAGAGAGGCTTGGAGTTGGGCTTGATACTTCTGTTACAGGTACAAGTTCTTATTGACACAAGTAGGACATGTGTAGTTTATTCACTGTTCCAACAATTACTGCTGCATAACAATCCACTCCAAATGTAATGGTGCAAAACAACTGTTTTGTTATGTTCTCAGATTCTGTAGGTCAGAAAATCAGCAAGGGCACAGTGGGGAAGGCTTGTATCTGCTCCATGATGTCTGGAACTTCAGCTGGGATGACTATGTGGCTGGGAGCTGCAATCACCTGAAGGCTCATTCATGCTGAAGTCTGGTGGCACCTGAGAACTAGGACTGTTAACCCACATGCAGCCTTTTCAGGTGGCTTGGCTTCCTTACAACATGGTAGCCTCTGGTTAGACTTCTTCTAGGGCATCTCAGAGCTCCAAGCTTAGGGCTCCACCCAACAATGTGAAAGTTGCATTTTACCACCCAGTTTAGAAGTCACTTCTGCCATATTCTAATAGTTACAAGTGAGTCACAAGTCTGCTCAGATTCAAGAGGAGGGGACATGTATGGATCCCCTTTCTTAATGCAAGAAGTTTCAAAGAATTTGGGGGCATTAAAAAAAAAAATCACAGGCCAGGGGCAGTGGCTCATGTCTATAATCCCAGGCTGAGGCAGGAGGACTGCTTGAGGCCAGGAGTTTGAGACCAACTTGGACAACACAGCAAGACCCCCATCTCCACACACACACATACACAAAAACCAGACTGGGTGGGGTGACATGTACCTGTAGTCCTGGCTACTTGGGAGACTGTGGTGGGAGAATCTCTTGAGGCCGGGAGTTCAAGGTTGCAGTGAGCTATCATGAGGCCACTGTACTCCAGCCTGGGTAACAGAGTGAGACCCTGTATCTTAAAAAAAAAAAAAAATCACAACATTAATTAATCAAACCCCAAATTGTCAGAATCAGGAATAGTGTTTAAAAATTGAAAGAGTATTTTTCTCTGATTTGGCAGGCATTTATGTTCCGTCTCCATGCCAGGCCCTGTGCTGGGCTCTGGGACACAGGGTTCCCCTTTTGCATAACTGGCAGGGGATGTGTAGAGAGAAGGCCAGGAGGACGCACAGAGGGGGCGCCCTGGGCTCTGGCCCTGGCTTTTCACCTACCAGCTGGCAACTCTGGGTCTCAGTTTTCTCGTAAGCAGTAAGGTCCCTTCTGCTTTGAACCCCCAGGTTCTATTAATAGGACAGGGCTCAGTCTGTGCCTGGGGATGGCCTGAGGGAGCTGGGGATAGTGTAGGGGCAGAGACACTCCTGAGGCACAGGGAGGGTTTGGAGGCTGGAGCAGGCTGTGGGCAAGGGAAGGTGGAGGTCTGTGGAGTCCCAGTAGTTTGGGGAGGAGAAGAGTCCTATTGTTCCACCCCAAGCTTCCCACAGCCGCAGGAGCAGGGGACACTGGCTTGCTCTGGCCCAGGTGTCCTCCTCTGCCATCTCAGAGTCCTCTCGCAGCCTGCAGGCCAAGGTTGGACCTCAGAGTTGGTTCTCTCTCAAGCCTCCGCCCCTTTGCCCCTGCCCCTAGTCCCTCCTCAAGTTTCTGTCCACCTGCCCAAGTTGAGGTCAGTGTGGACTAAGTCCCAAGCTCTTGGGCCCCTTCATGATGGTGCAGCCCCCAAGTACCTTCCGCCCTCTTTGCCTAAAGCACCTCTCGCCCCCACCCGGCACATTTCTCTCTCTCTCCTCCCGGCCACTGCACCCTTCTTCCTCCTCTCCTTCCCTCTTCCCTCCTTCCCTTTCCTCCCACTTCCTCCTTGTCCTTTCCAGTCAGGTTGGCATCTGGCCGATGGCTTTTGGGGCCACTGCAGAGAGGAGTCTGAGGGGCTCCGGGTCTCCTACCAGACTCTGTTCCTTCTCTTCCACCAGTCGCCTCCAGGCTGTGGAAAAGTCTCACACTAGCATCTCCCTGTCTGATCTAGAGGCTTCCCTGGAATCACCCTCTGTCCCCAAGACCCCCCAACGTCTCCCGTGAGTTCAACTTCATCAGTAACAGACTATCTGCAGCTCCTCTATCCCATTTTTCCAAGGTCCTAGGCACTGGCTCCCTGCTAGGCAGAGATCTGTTGGGATCTGCGTCCCAGGGTGAGGCTGGTGGCTTCTGCATAAATGAATGCTCTGGGGCTGGGAGACCGGATGTGTTTGTGTCTGGGGGGGTTGGCCACTCCCATCCGACAGCACTCCCCATGTGACAGGAACACAGTGTGGAAGTATCTTTGGGTTGGCCTGTACCCATAGGGGGGAGATAGTTTGGCAGTGGGAAACAGGTGAGGGGTTCCCCCAGGTGTACTCGTTGCTCTTCCCCTGTCCTGGCAGGTCCTCCCATCTGCCCTCTGCAGCAGTCCCAGCCACACCATGGACCCCTGGACTGGAAGCATCCTACCCTTCCTCAGGGCATGGTCCCTTGAAGAACCGGGGACCCTGCCCTGTCTCCTGTCCCATCTAGCCCACCCATAGCAGCTGGCCCAGCAGAAGCTTGGAGATGACCCCTTCCAGCACTCAGGCTTGTCCTCTTCAAACCAGCATCCAGGTGTGGGAACAGCTCCATCTACCTGGTGAGGTCTAGCCCATCAAGACAGAACCTCAGTCATAAGTGAACCTCTTCTTGGGGATCTCTGTGCCTCCTTCCTCTTCCTTCATTGTTTCCTCTTGCCTCTCCCTACTCCACCTCCCCTGGATGGGAGATGATACAGAAGTGGGATCTCCCCAGCCGAGTGGGGTTGGGGGGAGTGCAGGGGTACTCGTCAGAGAGGGCTTGGGCAGGGCTCCCTCACTTGGGGGCAGGGAAGCTTTTCTGTTTCTCTTCTCTTTTACTTAAGTGGGCTGTGGAGGGGGCAGTATCTGGACCATATTTACAATTTCTCTCTTAATCTATTGTTCTCCAATCTTTCCTCACTCCCTCCCCTGGACTCTTTTCCCCTCTTCTAAGGTCCCCAGCCAGGGCTTGGTTTGGTGGGGCATGTAACTGGAACCCATCCTTGCAGGAGAGTGTGCAGCTGTAGGACATGGCACCATGAGTTAGGGACAGAGTTCTTCATCACTTAGCAGCACCTTCTTGGAGGGAGGTTTTTTTTTTTTTTGAGACAGAGTCTCACTCTCTTGCCTGGGGTGAGTGCCGTGGCATCAGCCTAGCTCACAGCAACCTCAAACTCCTGGGCTCAAGCAATCCTACTGCCTCAGCCTCCTGAGTAGCTGGGACTACAGGCATGAGCCACCATGCCCGGCTAATTTTTTCTATATATATTTTTAGCTGTCCGATTAATTTCTTTCTACTTTTGGTAGAGACGGGGGGTCTCGCTCTTGCTCAGGCTGGTCTTGAACTCCTGAGCTCAGAACGATCTGCCCGCCTCGGCCTCCCAGAGTGCTAGGATTACAGGCGTGAGCCACCGAGCCCGGTCTTGTTTTTTGTTTTTTAAGAGGAAAAGCAATTTCTGGTCTCCCAGCCAGGTCCAGCCACGAAAATCCTAGAACAGTGTGGGTAGGACTGGGACCCCTCATCTCCCTCACCTCCACCCACCCATTCTCACATTCACATTGTTTCTTTAAAGTCATCAGTGAACTTTCCACTTCCTGGAGGCCCACAACGTAAGTTGGGCAAACAGAATGGCTTGTTTTTTCCTCTGTGTTGGGGCCTGAAATGAAATAGTGACTAAATTTTAAGGCTGAGGGTTGCTGTAGAGTCCATATATTCATGAGCATAGCCAAGGCTTTGGGGGGTAGTTTCCAGTTTCAGCTCCAACACTTCCTGTGTGCCAAAGCTGCCTAAGCCTCCTTTTTTTAAAAACAAACAAACAAACAGAAAAACCCTTTTGGCCGGGCGCGGTGGCTCATGCCTGTAATCCTAGCAGTCTGGGAGGCCGAGGCGGGTGGATTGTTTGAGCTCAGGAGTTCGAGACCAGCCTGAGCAAGAGCGAGACCCCGTCTCTACCAAAAATAGAAAGAAATTAATTGGACAGCTAAAAATATATAGAAAAAAAATTAGCCGGGCATGGCGCATGCCTGTAGTCCCAGCTACTTGGGAGGCTGAGGCAGGAGGATCCCTTGAGCCCAGGAGTTTGAGGTTGCTGTGAGCGAGGCTGACGCCATGGCACTCTAGCCAGGGCAACATAGTGAGACTCTGTCTCAAAAAAAAAAACAAAAAAACCCTTTTAGTAATAGAAATGTTCAAATATATACAAAAGTAGAGAAAATATGATAAAACCTCATGTACTCATCACCCAGCTTCAACAATCATCATTTGGCTAACCTTGTTTGTTCTATTAATATATACCCTCAAGCACCGTTCCCAACCCAACATTATTATTACTTTTTTGAGAAGGAGTCTCACTCTGTCACCCTGGCTACAGTGCAGTGGCATCATCACGGCTCACTGCAACCTCAAAGTCCTGGCCTAAAGCGATCCTCCTGCCTTGGCCTCCGAAAGTGCTAGGATTACAGGCATGAACCACCGTGCCCAGCCCAACACTATTTTTAATTAAAAATTTTATTGAGAAAATTGTAGATTCATATGCAGTTGTGAGAAATAATACAGAAAGATCCCTTGTATACTTTCCCCAGTTTTCCTAATGGTAACATTTTGCAAAGCTATACTATACTGTCACAACCAGGATATTGACATTTGTACAGTCCACTAATCTTATTTACATTTCCCAGTTTTGTACTCATTTGTGTGTATTAAAAATTACATGATTTTATCACCAGTGTAAGTTCATGTATCCATCACCACAGTAAAGAAAATGAACAGTTCAAATACCAAAGGAGCCCCAGTGTTGCCCTTTTATGACCATACCCACCGCCTCTTCCACTTAATCTCTAACATCTGACAAGCACTAACTCTGTCTTCTAAGTTTTTGCCATTTCTAAAATGTTATATGGATGGAACCATACAACCTGTAACTTCTTGGGATTGGCTTTTTTTTTAAATTTTTTTTTTTGAGACAGAGTCTCACTCTATTGCCCAGGCTAGAGTGCTGTGGCATCAGCCTACCTCACAGCAACCTAAAACTCCTGGCCTCAAGCGATCCTCCTGCCTCAGCCTCCCGAGGAGCTGGGACTACAGGCATTCGCCACCATGCCCAGCTCATTTTTTCTATATATTTTTAATTGTCCGGCTAATTTCTTTTCTGTTTTTAGTAGAGATAGGGTCTCACTCTTGTTCAGGCTGGTCTCAAACTCCTGACCTCAAGCGATCCTCCCACCTCGACCTCCCAGAGTGCTAGGATTACAGGCATGAGCCACCGCGCCTGGCTGGGATTGGCTTTTTTTGCTCAGCATAATCACCTGGCAATTCATACCAGTTGTTCCATGTATCAATAGTTTGTTCCTTTTTAATGCTGAGTGGTATTCTGTGGTATTAATGTACCACAGTTTAACCCTTTACCTGTTGAAGGTCATTTGCGCTGTTTCCAGCTTTTGACTATTATGAATAAAGCTGCTATGAACATTTTTCTACAGGTTTTTAAATGCCCACGATATGGAATTTACAGCCCACATTCTGGGGACCAGGAGTGCTCACGGTGTCATTGTTTATAAGGGCTTTTCAGTGCACAGAATTAGGATAGAGATACTTTTAAATTTTAGGTAAAATATACCATGGATTCATATAGATACTTCCTATCCCAATTCAAGACTATAGGGGTTTTACATAATATCCTAGATTTTACATCTGCATCTCCTCCATCTTTTATGGCAAAATTCCAGTTCTAACATCAATGAGGTTACCTGCTTTATCTTACACATTCTCACTTATTCTCAACAAGACTACTAAGAACAAAATAAGATTTTTTGGTAGTTTTTCTTTTTTTTAAAAAGGCAGTTATTTTTGTCCTTAAGGTAGATCTCAGAGATGTACAAATTACTGTTTTAAAGTCACTTCAGAAGTTACCTTCTGTGTAGTTATGTCACTAACAAGATCCACATTTAGGTTCATTTGTTTCATTTTTCTTTCAACTTTTAGAGATTGATTTTTAAAACTAATTTTTTCATGTAACCATGTAAAATATATACATTTCCCAAGTCAAATATACAAAATGAAGTATATTCAAAGCCACTTTTCCCTTCATTCTATTCTGTCCTTTTCTATGTCACCATTTAAAATTTTTTAATAATCTACACTTCCACTTTTATAAAATATTCATATTTGGCTGAGTGCAGTGCCTCAAGCCTGTAATCCCAGCCACTTGGGGAGGTGGAGGTGAGAGGATCCCTTGAGGCCAGGAGTTCCAGACCAGCCTGGACAACATAGGGAGAGCCCAAGACCCCCTCTCTACAAAAAGTAAAAAAAGTAGTGGGCCTCTAGTTCCAGCTACTCCAGAGGCTGAGGCAGGAGAATGCTTGAATTGGAGGCTGCAGTAAGCTATCATGCCACTGCACTCCAGTCTGGGGCGATGGAGTGAGACCCTGTCTCTTATAAAAAAAAAAATACATTTGTGCCTCCCTATTCCCTTTCACAGTTGAACAGTAAAGATAATGGACATACTTTCTTATTCCTGACTTTAGCAGGAAAGTCTCTAGTGTTTCACCATTAAGACTGTGGACAGAAAAAACCCAAACTCTGAAATATTGTAAGAGGTTTATTCCGGGCCAAATTTGAGGACCATGGCCCAGAGCCACTCCCAAGAAACCTTGAGCAAGTGGTCTTGCTGTGGTTGGGTTACAGTTTGGTTTTATACATTTCAAGGAGACAGGGGTTACAGGTAAAGTCATAAATCAATACGTGGGAAGCATACATTGGTTTGGCCCCAAAAGGTGGGACATCTCAAAGTGGGGCGGGGGGGAGGTTAAACTTACAGGTTATAGTTGAGTTTAGATTCCTTGGCTGACAATTGGCTGAGCGAGTTAGGCTTTATCTAAAAGACCAGAAAGGAAATGCTTAATTTAAGATAAACGTGTCAGCACTCTGGGAGGTCCAGACAGGAGGATTTTTCAGGTTAAGGATCTGCAGATGCTTAAGATGGAGGGCTTTCTATGTTTTAGGTGATGCTAATGCTGTACTCCAATCAGGTTGGGAAGTAAACCGCATTATATTTGGTTAACAAAACCTTGCCTAGTGAGATTTCACCATTTGTGAGCGTGGCTCATCAGGCCCCCTTAGGAAGGAATTTTGAGCAAAAGAAAAGATCAGACTTCAGTCCTCAAGATCTTCCTTTAAAACTTTTTGTAACATGAAGGCTATGCTATTCCTTCTATTTGATCTTCAACAGTATTTTCTCGAAAGATAAACTAAAGGATGTGAAAACTCTCAAATTGAAAAGTGGTACACAAACATGCCTGTTGACTGAGCATCAGTCCATTCTGGGAGAGCCTCAAGATTCCTGAACCCAACTCACTACCTGTTGTATAAGAATAAATGGAGGCTCAACAGAACTGAGGGACATGCCCCAAGTTAAGCTAGGGAGCCTGTGGAAGCTCCAGTCTCCTGTTCCGCAGACCAAGGGTCTTCGGCTACCTGGAGAAGGTTGGGGCGCAGGATAAATATACTGACATAAAAAAACAAAAAACAAAAAACTATACCCAGAATACACGTATCTATTTTCATACGGATTAATATTTTCAGGAACTCTCGAAGGGAAAAAGAAGCCACAAAAGGCCGCAAGAATGCATGAGTCCCAGGAGGGAGCCCAGGGCTGGGTCAGCCATCCCCGCCCCCACTCAGGGAAGCTCCGGGCTGAGTTCGGAGGCGACTGAACACCCGGAAATGCTGTGGAGGCCCCGAAGGGGGAGGTCTAGATGCGGAAACATTGGACCGTTAAGTTAAAGCTGCCCTATTTGGCGACCCAAGATGGAAGACTGACACATTCGGCACCCCAGCACAAGCCGGGCGAAGATTCCGCCGGGAAGGTATACCACATCGTAGCTTTCAAAAGAAGTGGCCCTAATAAGGACCCGTAGAGCTTCAACGGACTTCAGCTCTAAAATACCTCGGCCTAGGGGCGGCGCCAAGGTTGTGCAGGCGGAAGCCCGCCGTGAAGCTGGGGGCGGAGCAAAGGAAATGACGCTGTAGGAGCACCAATAGGGTGGGGCAGAAGGGTGTTGTCTCCGCCCTGGCAGCGGCGCCTGGGAGGGCGGGAGAAGTGGCGAGGCGGTGCCTGGTGGCCCTAACTTAGCCCGCCTACGACCCTGCACCCCTTCAGCAACTCTAAAGATGATGAGCTGTAGGGGGTCAGAGCTGGAGTCGGTGGAAGGGGAAGAGGCCGTGGCGGTCCCGGGGCCACCCCCAGAACCTCGAGCCCAGGAACCCCGAGCCCCAGTGCCTGAGCCCGGCCTGGACCTCAGCCTGAGCCCAAGGCCCGAGAGCCCCGAGCCACGAAACTGCAGCCCCAGGCGGCGGAAGGGGCGGGCGGAGAGGCGGGGAGGGACTCGGAAGAGGCGGCAGGTGAGCTGGGGGAAGGCCTGGCACCCATCCTGTTAACGACCCCGCGCCCACCTCTTCACGGCCCTGCTCTCTGCTCCCAGGTCCGTTTCCGCCTGGGGCCGCCTTCCCCAGTACGGTCCGAGCCGCCGCCGCTGGCCGCTGCACCAAGCGACAAGCCCGCGGCGCCGCAGGGGCTGGAGGTGCCCGCGCTGCAGAGCAGTCTGGCCTTGAGCCTCGAGCTGCAGGCCGCGCGGGCCGCAGTTGGGAGCCAGTTTGATGCCGCGAAGGCCGTGGAGGAACAGCTGAGAAAGTCATTCCAGATCCGCTGCGGCTTGGAGGAGAGCGTGTCCGAGGGTGAGGGGGGCAGAGGATAGGCGGAGGGCGGGAGGGAGTAGGGGTGAAGAACCTCGCTCACCCCCCCCGCCCCCCCACCTCCGTCTCAGGGCTGAACGTACCGCGTTCCAAGCGGCTCTTCCGGGACCTGGTGAGCCTGCAGGTACCGGAGGAACAAGTTCTGAACGCTGCACTGAGGGAGAAATTGGCTCTCCTGCCGCCGCAGGCCCGAGCCCCGCCCCTAAAGGTGAAGGGACTAGGGCGTGGGGCTGCCTCCCTGTACCCCTTCCCTACCCCCTCGCGGATTCTTCCTCCCAGAGTGTGATGTGGCTTTGGGCCCCAACTCCAACAGGAGCCATCTGGGCCAGGGCCGGACATGACCATCCTATGTGACCCAGAAACACTATTTTATGAATCTCCACACTTGACCCTGGATGGTCTGCCCCCTCTCCGGCTTCAACTCCGGCCCCGGCCTTCAGAGGACACCTTCCTCATGCATCGGACACTGAGGCGATGGGAAGCTTAGACCTAGCTCCCTGGATGGCTAATTCATATTTTTCAGAATAAAGTGGTTTTGCTAACAAATGGGACTCTTCTTGGAGCCCTAAGGTGGGTCTAAAACCCTTCCAGGGGTTTGTCTACTAGCCTCAGATTGGAAGCTGCCTGGAAGTAGAAGTTTTGGGCTTTTTAGGAACTTGGTAGAATCACAGCAAGTAGAAAACACTGTGCAAGTCAGAGGTTAGATTACCCCTCCTCCCCTCACCACCTTACCTGCCTTTCCCTGACTTCAGTCACACCCACCACGTTTTTGATGACACTTGTCCCTTTGCACCACTTATTTCTGATCATTTAAAAGGGTGGCCTTCCCTGAATACCTGTCTAAATTAACCTGCAAGGCAGCTGCCAGCACTGAGTTACTGAAAATTATCTTTCTTTTTACCTTGAAGGGCTTTGCCCATCTTGTTTATGCCTGACCCAAGAGTGTTCAGTGTTTGTGGAACGAATGTTCAAAGCTCCAGTAACACTTGAGCCACTAAAGAGTTCATGTTAATTCCCTATACATCTGATTCCATAGCACAAAAAAGGTGGTTGGTGGGTATCTAAGAGCAGGTAGGTGGCTCTGGTCCAAAGTACTTTTTTCTACCTCCACTCCAACTCTATTGTTAACTCTTCCAAAATTAGCCTTCTGCCTAAAGCTCCCACACACAAAATTCATCAACAGGGTTTTTGGGGGAAAGAACATGGGACTCTTTCTTCAAGTTCCACATCAAAAGTTGCATTACACCCCTTTTCCTGACTAGGGTTCTGTGTTCTTGTGTGTAGATTTGACTAGCAGTCAATAATGTCCTGAACACTGAAAAACCTGCCTTCCTTGAGACTCTAGTATGAGAGGAAGCACAGGTTCTATGGGGAAGCACCATTCCTTCCCCACCAGCTAGAAAGTATTAGACACAGGTTTGGGGCCACTGCCCTAAACATCAAGTTTATTGTGCTGTTCTCACATTCAAAAACCCAACCCCTTCTCCCACTGGGGGACAGCAGAGGGAAGGATTTTCACAGTACCTGCATGCCTCCCTGCCAAGCTTCCCCCTCTAACCCTCAGTCCATCTATCCGTGGTCCACTGAAATGCAGCTAGGGACAAGGGCCAAGGAGAAATGGGAATCTCTCTCCTTGGGAGAACAGGAGGAAAGGGCTAGAGAATTTGACACCCCCCACCTCCCATGCCCTAGGAGAACAGAGGTCAGCAAAGAGTCCATGCCATCCAGCCCAGCAGGCTGGGGGCGGGGATGATGATGATGATGATGATGATGGTGGTAACTCCAGCACCGCTGGGCTTGCTGCTTAGGTGCCAGAAGTGTAAGGGAGGCTGGGGCAGCAACATAAGAAAAGCTTTCTCTGCAGATCCAAGAAAGGAAGCTATTTTTGGAGTCAGAAAGGAAAGACCTTAGGATACTTTCCTCTTCCCCCAGGTCCTTAGAAGCAGTGAGGGCAACCTCTTCACACTTTCTGTTCAGGGGGCCACTTAGTGGCTGGGGGAACGGGCCTTGTGGAACAGGTACACAGGACGCTGGAAGCCTGAGAGGAGAGTGTGCAATCAGAAGGGCTGGCAGGACCTCAGGACTCCTCACAGAGTCTGTACCCTCTCAGCCAAGACTGCCTCCCCCAACAAAATAAGCCAGCCTTACCTTTAGAGGTGTTGTGGGGTGTGGCCACAAGCTCATAGCTAGAGAAGCCCACCTCTGGGGACATCAGGTAGGAACTGAATTGCTCTGGCTTCAGCTTGATTCGATAGTAGTTCTTGTAGATTGTTTCCTAGGGAGAAAGGTAGGGGAGCGACCACTTCGGCTTGCTGCCTCCTCCCCTGGCCAAGGGTGATGCCCACCTGGGGGGCCTTTTCAGCTTGTTCAGGAAGTCCTTTTTCTGCTTCCTTGAGGCATTTCTTGCCTCCACCAAGGGAAGAATTATTCCCCATTTCCACTGAAACCCAACTCACCGTAAGAGTCTTTCTCTTGCCATAGGATGACCAGGGCTGGGGCTCCAGGACCAGGATACCCCCAGGACGTAGGTGCCGGTAGATCCGGCGAAACATGCGCTTCAGCCCTTCATCTCCCCAGTTCAGATGCACCCACTTGGTGAGGCTGAGGCAGAGCACCACATCATACTCTGGTGTTTGCGCCTCCACCAGCTCATCTCGATCCAGCACATAGTTACCCTGAGGGCAAGAATTGGGGGAGGTCAACAGAGGGATTACAAGAAGCACAGCTCCCATATAACCCACTCTGCACCCTCAGAGACAAAATCCTGCAGCCTCCCTTTAGCTTGTGGTCACATTTTTCTCAGACTGACTCCCAAATGGTGCTCTCTGAGCCTCATTTTCTCTCTACTCTCTCCTGCCTCTCTCTGCTTCCTACTGATGGTAAACCAAACAAGCACAAAAAAAGGAGCCTGGGTAATTTTAAATGGAGCAAATTATCTATCCATGAAGTCATCCAAGCTGGGGTCAAATTACAGTGGGAGATGCCAGGGTTCTCCCAAGACCCTATCCTGTGCTTATTCCCACCCACAAACATTAAGCAGAGTGACAATGTCATGCAAGCGTACTACCCAGGTTTCAAAGGGAGACCTGTGGTTCTCTCCCTGTAGTTGGGGCTGGCAAAATTTCAGGCTTATTTTTTCCTTTCTCTGAGAGAAATGAAGAGCCACATCCCTTAGGAAACCTTTTCCAGGTGATAAGCTCATCACCCACTGGAAAGTTCATTCTTCAGGCTCAACCCAAATACCCTGTCAAATATTCTGGCCGATGGCCTGACGAGTGTTCTGTGGGAAGCTATGTGCAGTCAGGGGACAGACACTTTGCCAGGCACAGTACCCTCCCCTCTCAGCAGAGGAGTCTCTGACTCTTCCCCCTCCCACTATCTGGGGTCAACCTGGAGATGATCTAAAGCCGAGCCACTGGAATCCTGACCACTGACGCTCTTGAACGAACTCTGTCTAGGGAAACAAAAGCAGCTGATGCAAACAAGGTCCCTATTAAAGGAAAGAAACTGTAAATATTAGTCTGCCACTACCCTAATCTCTCCTCCCCCCTCAAGACATTCCATGTATGACACCCATCCCTCAAGGTCTGTTAAGGAATTTGAGGACAAGTTTCTACCTGGACCGAATTCCCTAGTGAGCAGCAGCAGCCTTAAAGGGAAGGTGGATCGGTCTGGATTACAGTCCAGGCTGGGAGCAGGGCAAAAGGAGTCACCCTCTCTCTTGGGGAAGAGATCCTTGCAGTCAGAAGGACCCCAGGGGTTAAAGCCCCACACCTTTCCAGGTTATCAGAGGTGAAAGACATCCAGCAGAGGCTTTCACTCACCAATCCAGACCCTTCTCTTGAGGATCTGGTTCTCCTAGCAAGGAATGAATGCACGAAAACCCCTTTGGGTCATATCTTTCCCTGTCACATTCCCATTTAATCTCCTCTTCATAGCTGGCCCCTATTCCAAGAGCCTCTGGACCCTCTTACCGTGACGAAGACAACATTGTTGGGGAAGACCGATGTGTCCGCTCCATCCAAGGGCACTTGGGGTGCAGCGATGGGACCCCGGCTGGCTGTCAGCGAGGCTGGAAAGCAGCTCCTTTTTCGGACGGTGGTGGTCCCTTCCTCACCCTCTGCCCCTGGGTCCCCCTCAGAAGTCTGAGGTGGGAGACGCAGCTCCTCAGACAGGTAGTGTCGGATGTTTTGGCGGGCCGAATGGATGAGCCGGGCATCAATATCCAGGCCCACCATGCGGGATGGGCCCCACTTGCAGGCAATGCTCAGGGTGAGATGGCCCACATTGCAGCCCAGATCTAGGATGTCCCGGCCCCGAAACCACTCAGGCTTCAACACCCGAAGGCGCCCATCCTCACAGGAAGGATTGCGGTACCCATAGTACTTGCAATAATTCCCATACTGGAACTTGCGCTGTTGCTTTTTGAAGCCTGCTGCAGGTAGTGGGTGGTGGTGGCGGCCTCCCCCACTCCCTCGGCCCTTTTCCTTGGAACCCTGGCCTCCACCCCTAGCCCCCGCCTCCGATTTGCTGGAAGTCCTGCGACGTTTTCGATGTCGTGAGGAGGAAGATGGGGGTGCAGAGGTAACTGAGGCAGCTGGAGGGGCTGAGAGGGAGCCTGAGGGACCCTGCAGGGCAGATGGAAGGGGAGACACGACTTCATCCCTGCAGTTGATGGCTGTGTTGAGTTCATAGGGTTGGGGCGCATCCCGGTTCTGGCCCCTATGCCGCTGCTGCTGTGTGGTGCCCTCCCCGTGGAGTGAGGGAGTGAGGGGGGCTGTGGGCAGCACAGAGTGGCTATCGTTCCCTCCAGTTGCCTGCTGCTGCTGGTGGTGCTGTCCCCGGTGTCTATGCCGCTTCCGACCAGTCTTGAGTGGTGAAGCAAGAACTACTTGGGCCTCATCAGTGCAACTGTTGAGACTGAGCGGATCAGTAATATCTTTGGGGATGAGGATCTCCACTGGGTCTCGCCCTTTGGCCGGAAGGGGGGATGACTTAGGGGTCTCCGCATTGAGTGCTCGGCTCACTTCCTCATCCAGGAGACTATTCAGGTTCAGTGGGTCAAAGATATTGCCCCCCAGGAGGAAGTTGGAGGGTAATACAGAGTCACAGTCCGAATTAACCCGCCTGCGCCTCTTGAAGGCCGGATGTTTGAAGCCTCCACCACCTCCTCCCACATTACAGCTATTTCTCCTTTTGCCTCCACCCCCCCCAGGGGGTCGGTGGGGCTGATAGCCATTACGGGGTCGAGGAGGGGCAGGGGGGCCAAGTTCTGTCCCGCCCCCTCCCCGTCGCTCCTCCCCCACGTCCGGGGGAGCGGCTCGCCCGTGGGGATCCGACAAACGGGCCTCCCCGTGCGACTGCATCTGGGGGCCGCCCCCTCGGTGCTGCTGCGCCGGGCCGCCCCGAGGGGTGGATGCAGCCCTGGGACTCTCCTTGCCAGCCCCAGAAGCCGGGGCCCCCGCCGAATGTGCACGAGGGCCCGGCCCACGCTCCGTCCCGCCGCGGAGCTGCCCGGAGGCGGCCTCTTGGTGCGGTGGCACCGAGGGGCCGCCCCCTCCGCCCGACTGGTCTTTGAGCGGCGGCGGCGGGGCCGGCACCAGAAACGGCTCCTTCTCCGCCGCCATCTCGATCATTTCCTCCCCTTATTCCGCCTCAGTCGAGGGTAACCAGGGGATCAGGGGATTGAACCCCCTCTTCCTTGACCCCGCTCCCTTCCCCCCTTTCCCGATTGCGCGCGCAGCTCTGCTCTTCTCGTCTAGTCTCGCGCCCAAGCGCCTCCCTCCGATGCGCGCCCCACTCGCCCGCGAGACCAAAACAAGATGCCCGCGAGACCCGAACAACTCGAGGAATCAACCGCGCGTGCGCCGGCCCCTTTCTCCTCTGCCACTACCCCTTCCCGCGAGCGCGCACTGCTGGAGCGCGTTCCTCTTGCCCCGGAGCCACGCATGCGCACTCCACCACCGCCCTGGTTGCGCGCGCATCAGAGTACGAACCAACTTAACGGCTCCGGGAGTTTAAATATAGCCCCCCCCTCAGCCCCCCTCAAAAGCCCACCACCCCAAACTGACACCCTACTTTCCTTCGCAGCTATGTCCGGCCCTACTGATATCCTTTTTGTCTCTGCCGCGCGATCCCACCCACCGTAGGCGGGGGACAGGAGCTGGTGTGAAAAGGTCTCCTTGACACTCGACCCTTGTTCCTGAGGAATGAGTCTCAGCGGTCTCCGCCCGGCTCTAAACCCAACAACCTCCCTACCCCGCCTCCTTCCTCCCCCTGGTGGGCAGCGCCTGCGCACACCCTTTTGGGCTTGCGCGGGTAGATGCAGCACGTGCTGGAGAAGACGCCCCGCCCTCCGTCCTAGGGGCGGGGACCGTTACGTCGCTTCCTAAAGTTTGGTATACGCAACGTGCGTCAGCACGATTCAACGGGCGTGGCTTCCCAGCGAAAGAGGTGGGCCTCATGAATTATTCATGTAGTTGGTCGCACACCTCCCCCCTCCCTTTGCCCACCTACTTAGAAGGGCTTCTGTGGGAACCGAGGGGAGAACCTGAAAGTAGAGGAGCGGAAGGAGCGAAGCGTACTGACTGTCTTCCTACGAACGATTCTCAGTAAAATACGATAGGTCATTTTAACTCACCCCCCTCGAAAATATTCTCTGCAGAACTGGGATAAAAAGGACTACAACAGCCGATGTTGTCCAACTTCCTCTTCCCCCGAAATGGCTGAGATGTTCTCTCGCTCCTCCGCCTTCCCCCAATCGCAATCACCTGGGGACACCACGCCTTCCTCTCCGCCTCCACACCCACGGCCCCGAGACCAACGCCCCCGCCCACCCCCCCAGCGCCTGCGCACGAGCCCGACAGCCCGCGGGCTTGCAGGCCTTCCCGAACACACGCCGCGGCTTTGCGCCGCCTTATATATGAGCGAGTGTGGGCGGGGAAGAGGATTCAGTCTGCTTTGGGGCCCCCTGCCTGGGCCAATGGGGAGGAAGCGATTCCACGCCGCCTCCCCTGGGTGAAGGGTGGCCTGTTTCCCTGCCAACGGAGTGTTTGGCTGGGCAGAGGGCGGTAGAGGCGAGAGTGGGGTTCAGGATGGTCGCAAATAATATATTAAAATAAGAGCATGAAGGAGACTAGAAGAAGGAAGAAAAGGAATCAGGAAGCGAAAAAGGGAAGGAAAAGGCAGTATGGGACAGAGAGAAAAGTTAGTAAAAGAAAGATGTGCTTTAGGAATAATCCTGCCGCCGCCTAAAAAATGTGAAATCCACGAGGATTGTGGGATTTGTAGTTTTACTGGCACATTAGGTTGGAAGATGGCGGAAATACTGCAGCTGCGCAAACGCAGAAGTGTCTTTCAGCTGCGCATGCGTCTCAGCTCCGGGAGCACGGGGCTGTGGGGAGGAGCTTGTGCGCGTCCTCGCACCTTCTCTTGGTGGCGGGAAAACTGGGTCGAGTTTGGAAGGGGTTGCGGAGTCGCTGCGGTAGCTCACTCCGCCCCTTGCTTGTAGATCCCCCTTGCTCCGGAAGGTAGCTGGCTTTTGTCTGGTTGCAGATGAAGGTGCTAGGCGGGGCCAATCCTGGTACCTGTTGCCTGAGGAGAAGCTCTCTCTTCAGAGCAACAACCAGCTCCTACCCCTTCTCCTCAGAATTCCCAACCTCCAACTCACCCCCAACAAACAAACAAAAATAGCTCAGTATCGTGACGGGCAATGACGATATGAGCGAGAACGAGGATCCTGGTGCCTCAGCGGGAGCGGAGGCTGAGGGGATATTCTCTCAGGGCGTGATTGTTGACAGGGAAGAGAGGCTAGAAAGCCACTGTTTTACCCTTTGGGGGAAGCGAGGACATTTGACTCTGTGATACCGCCGCTCTTAATTGCTGTCTCTCACAGAATTTCGTGAGGGAAGAGAGAGGAAAATGGAAGCCTACCAAAAGGTCTTCCCTTTGGTTTTAAAGGTGGATTTAGGCATTTTCTAACTCCAAACCTTGACACCGTGTGAGGGGAAATGGTGTGGGATCTGGGATTCATGGGTATGTGCTCCTTTAAGCGAAAATAACCCGGAAGGGCCAGGTCGAGGTTGGTGCTAGTTGGGGACACGTCTGGGAACCTTTCAGGCAGTCGACAGCAAGAGCGTGAACGCTATCAACAGCCCGTGAAGAAAGATCGTGTGTTTGGTGATAAGCGGTCGTGTCTTTGTGCTTCCTTGCACTCTGAACCGGGAAGCTTTAGTTCACCATGAATTTATTTATAAACTTCTGTGCAAGAGTTAGCTCAGGCAGTTACTCCCGACCGCAAAGGTCCTATTATAGGCAATAAGGATAGCGGGAGTCTTTGTTCTTCTTCTTTGTTAAAAGTTTTAAATCAGGCTTGCTGAGGTCGCATGCACACACGAAAGGAAAGAAAAACGAAGGAAAGAAACTACTACTAGTTAATCAAGGCACAAAAATAAGCAGGAGTCCACATACTATTGGGCAAATATGCCAAAAGGAAATTAGACTCCAGCTTAAAGATTTTAAATATAGTCTTTAAATATAGTTTTTTGAGGCTGAGGGAGTCTGTGTGAGAAGACAAGGCTAAAGTTTTTACTTTTGTTCTCTTAGACCAAGGATCTCAGGAACATTATGAAGAGGAACAAGGGGGAAATTTGTGAACACATTCTAAATGGGGTGCGTGGAGGGGAGGAGGATTACTGTTTTTTAAAAAAAATTGGCAGGACTGAGTTAAGTTATTTTGCTACATCAGTGGTCAAATTTTTTGGTCTTGAGAACCCTTTTATCCTCTTAAAATTTATGGGGGACTCCAAAAAGCTTTTATGTGGTTCGTATCTATTAATATTAATATATTAGAAACTAAAACTGAGGAAAAATTTAAATATTTAGAAATAACAATAATAAACCCATTATATGGTAACCTAAATAGTGTTTTTATGAAAAAAATACGTTTTCCTAAGCAAAAGAAAATTTAGTGTAAAGGATGGTGTTTTTTTACATTTTTGCAAATCTGTTTTGTTTTTGGCTTAATAGAAAACAGCTGGATTCTCATCTGTTTCTTCATTCAATCTACAGTGATATCTTGTTTTTGTAGAAGAATATGAGAGAACCCAGCTTATCACAAATACATAGTTGGAAAAGGGAAGGGGCTCCTAGGGGTTTTTGGACCATACTTTGAGAACTGATGAGCTAGGTGATTTCACCTCAAAATTAATGTGATGATTTTTAGTGTTCTAAGTGAAATAAAATTGTTTCTATTTTTTTTTTTTTTTTTGAGACAGAGTCTCACTGTGTTGCCTGGTCTAGAGTGCCAATGTCATCCTAGCTCACAGCAACCTCAAACTCCTGGGCTCAAGCGATCCTCCTGCCTCAGCTTCCCGAGTAGCTGGGACTACAGGCATGTGCCACCATGCCTGGCTAATTTTTTGTATATACTTTTAGTTGTCCAATTAATTTCTTTCTAATTTTAGTAGAGACGGAGTCTCACTTTTGCTCAGGCTGGTCTCGAACTCCTGAGCTCAAACAATCCTCCAGCCTCAGCCTCCCAGAGAGCTAGGATTACAGGCGTGAGCCACTGCACCCCAGCCTGTTTCTATTTTCTGAGAGCCCTATTGACCTTCCCTGTGTTCCCTTTATTACTTGTTTCTAAGTTCCTTTTCCTTCCTTATTTACTCTCTTTTCTTATGTTTAGTGAGTGGGATCTGGTTTATGGAACTATCCTGTTTGTTTTATTATACTTTCTTAAAGCCTTTGGGTGTTTCCACCCTCTCCCCCCAAACCCCCTCACCCTGCTTTTCATCTAAGTTAAGAAAGAAGAAATTAAAACCTCAAATATTATTCCTAGGTCTAGAGCCCCTAGTCATTTAGTAGCTGTACAGAAGAAAGTTGGTTGTATTTTATATATTTATTAACTGTCTGTGTTTTTCTTTTTTTTCTCTCTTTGGACCAGCTTTCAATATTTGTTATTGTGAAACAGAGGAGCAGCAACGTGAGTTATCAGAAAGTGGTTTTCCTGGCTTTCTCTTCTCTATTGATTGATCAGGTTAGACCTTTTTGAAAAAGGTAACATTCTTCATCACACTGCCACCTTAGATTATATGTATTATATTACACATTGCTGTTATAGATTTACTAAATCTTATTAACTCAGCAATGATTCACATTTCTATCCGGTTGGTTGGGGCTCCAGAAGCATACTTTGGCCTAGGAAGATCTGTATAGGTTCAGGTAAGGATTTGAACCTAAATATTTGAAAAGTTTACAGTTATAGCTTGGTCAAAATAGTCTTGTTTTATTTAAAGAATTTAAAATAAGAGCCGGGCGCGGTGGCTCACGCCTGTAATCCTAGCACTCTGGGAGGCCGAGGTGGGCGGATTGTTCTGAGCTCAGGAGTTCGAGACCAGCCTGAGCAAGAGCGAGACCCCATCTCTACCAAAAATAGAAAGAAATTAAT
>CAUYSK010100138.1:0-17898 GCA_963575035.1 Avahi laniger
AATTTTTTTCTCATCTAAGTTGTAATGAAACGATGTTGAACAAAATGACGATACTCAAGGACCTACTGTATACATTCTATATTTAATTTTATAATATATTTTATATATAATCTTATGCACCCCTTCCTGCTCCCATGACCCGATTTCAAGTATCAAGTTCTAATCAAAGCCCTGAAGGGGATTGGGGTTGGGGTTGGGTTGGGTTGGGGGTGAAGAGGGGAAGGAAAGATGGCCTAGTTCCTGAGTTACTGAGTTCTTCTATCAGAGAACTAACTCAGGACATAAATAACCCCACTTAGAACACTTAGGGGTAGTAAAACAAGCCTGTTCTACCAGCCAAGAGCTGACTCTGCCCAAGGACACCATTAGGATTTGAATCCAGTTGTGTCTGGCTCCAGAGCCTGCAGTTCGAACCAATACATTATCTGCCTAAGTCACTGACTTGCTCAGACCCTTTAGATGGGTCACTTAACCTCTTCAAGGCTCGTTTTTCTCCATTCTCAGGGTGCAAGAAAGTCAGATTCGCAATTCCTAGTGTTCACACTTGTCGTAAGCAGCAGACCCCTTTTGTAAGCCAACTCTCATACGTAAGCCTAACGTAGGAAGCACCTCAAAGGGAAGCTTTGATCTCAGGTGAAAAGGCAGACAAGAGTTGGAAGTCTGACACACCTCACTTTCTCCCCAGCCCCCCAAACCTCCTGCCCATCCACACCAGAGCTCAGGACAGAACCCTGGGACCCTGGCGAGTTCATGCTGAAAATGTGGTCCAACCCCTGCATCGTACAGAAGAAAGTGAGGGCCAGAAGGAGCAAGGGATGAGTGGGATTACTCGTCAGCAAGACAGTGGCAGAGACCAGAATCTGGGACAACTCATGACAGCCAGCCAGGCTTTAATAAAACCAGAATCTGAACCTTGGCTCCGAAACTTACTGGCTGCATGACCCGGGGTAGATCCCTCAGCCTCTCTGTGCTCCGGTTTCCTCATCTACGAAATAGGGATGATAATAATAGCACTTACCACGTGGGGGTGTGTAAGGAGTAGATTAAAGGAGACAATATGCATAAAACATTGGCACAGTGCCCAGTCATAGCGAGGGTTTAATAAATGTCAGGTATTAGTGTGCTTATCATCGTCGCATAGGGCTCTGCGGAGCCTCACTGAGATGCCGCTGTCCTCTGATGCTCGGATACCTTTCCTGAGCTGAGTGTTCCTGGGGGTGCTCAGGAAGGTGGGGCCCACAGGGCGGAGGACGCGGTCACGGAGGAGGCGGTTCAGCCCTGGCTCTTCAGCTCGGTGTGTCCCAGATGGTGTCCATGGGGGTGCTGGCCAGTGACACGTTGGCACAGCCTCCCTTCCTTGCACAGTTCACCGAGCCACGCAGTGTCCAGGAGCCTCGAGCTGCGGCCTGCTCTGCCAAGGAGGCAGACTGCCCGGCCCGGACCGATGGAAGACAGGCATGGCGCGCCCCGGGGAGCTCGGCCTGTGCCTCCAGCCTCCAGAGAAGGTGCGGGTGAGGCTCTGGCCCAGCCGCCTCCCCAAGCTCCTGCGGCTCCCCCATCTTCTCTCTGCCAGGAAAAGGGAGGGACTTAGTCCAAAGCCAGTCCCCACCCCAACATTACCCAAGTCCATGCCTGGCCTAACCCTTTTTCTGAAAGCGACAGCTCTCAGAAAACAACCAGGGAGCAGAAAGGAAATGACCACTTTTCCGAACAAACGAGAAGTCAATTTCATCATTTGAAAAGGGAGATGGTAATAATAATGACTTCCTACAGTCGTTGTGGGGACTGGACGCTATATTGCATGAAGTGATTGGAATAGTGTGCGCCATGTAGAACATAAACATTAGCTACTCTGCACGTCTGTGTCATACTCCTGTTTGTAACAGTATAACAGCAAAGTGGCAAAAGCACAAGCTTCAGACCTCCTCTGTTCGGGTTCAAGTCCTGGACGCACCTCTTCCTATTTGTGTGGCCTTGGGCATGTTGCTCAGCACTTGCCTGCAGCCTCAGTTTCCTCATCTATAAAATGGGGCTGACTTGTATGCCTCTCTCACAGGATTACTGAGAAGATTAAGTCAGGTGATGCACACGAGTTGCTTAACAGAGCACCTGATACATAATAAGAGATCAGTAAGTAGAGGCTATTATTATTATTAATTGGCATTGCTATTATTGCCCAAGGTCAGGATTGAAATAGGTGCTTCCCGACTTACCACTTGGTGCTCACTCTGCTACTCGCTGTTGCCTCTCACCCAATTAAAATTCCTGGCTCTGCCCCCTGAGAGCCACTGTTCCTAAAAAAGAACTCCATTTGTACTGTGAAGTCACAAAATAAATTGTCACCAAGTCCAGCGGTCAGATCCAAATTGCATAAAGAACATTTCTCTTCATTAGGCAAAGTTGTCCAAGGATTCAGGCTACAGGGAGAAGAAAGATTGATTCAACAACCAGACCCAGGAGCCAACAGACCTGGCTGGGACCACAGTTCTGCACCTGTCCTCCGGCTGTGTGACTGTGGGCAAGTCATTCCCCCTTCCCCAGCTTCAGTTTCCTCCTGTGCGAAACCAGGGTTGTTGTGAGAATTAAATTATATAAAGCCTATATTGAGTTTTAATACCTGGTATTATTATACTTTCTTTGCTGAGTGAAATATTTGCAGGGTTTTTTGTTGTGGTTGTTTTGTTTGTACTTTTGCTCTTGTTTTATTCTTTGCAAAGGGGTGAAGGGTTTTTTTTAATTTCTGCCTATGAAAAAACATATATGCTAAATGCAGCGTGGGATTCTGAATTGAATCCTGGAACAGGAAAAGGACGCTAGTGGGAAGCCCAGTAAGTCAGAATAAAGCCTGGACTTTCGTCAACAGTGATGTGCCAATGTTAATTTCTTAGTTTGGACAAATGCACCTGAGTCGCGTAAGATGTTAACATCAGGGAAAATCAGGCAAAGGGTACACAGGAATTCTCTGTACTGCACCTCTGCAACTTTTCTATAAAGCTCAACTTATTCCAAAATAACAAGTTTATTTTTTAAAAAAGTTAAAAACATTA
The DNA here is from genome assembly GCA_963575035.1 of Avahi laniger. NCBI lineage: Eukaryota > Metazoa > Chordata > Mammalia > Primates > Indriidae > Avahi > Avahi laniger. The sequence goes on from CAUYSK010100138.1 coordinate 3,048, forward strand.
TATGCTTATGAAAATGACCTAGATGCTTATATATCCATAGAATATTTCTGGAAGAGTCTCCAAGGGACTGGTAATAGTGGTTGCCTCCAGGGAGAGAAACTAGGTGTCCAGGGAAGAGAGGCAGGTGAGAGAGGGAGGATTACTTCTCACTGGAAGGCTTGATTTGTTTTTGGCATGAACGAGTAAAAGGCTGAGATGGCAGGGAGAGGCAGGTGGGGGTGCTCACGTGCGTCTGTGTGTGTCTGTGTGTGCTCCCAGGTGTCGGGGCATAGTTAGAGCAACATTCCAACACGAAGCAGAGGAGAGGGAGCCTCCACAGCCAGGCAGGGCCTCGGGCTCCAGCATGCCGGGGCCCGGACCCCCCCAGAGCTCTCCTCTGCCTGATCTGATCCATCTCTTCAAATGGAAAGAGGTCTCACTGTCTGCAAGGGGCTGAGGACCCCAGTGACAGCAGGACACACCCAGCTGTCTAGGTACCAAATCCTTTCCTAGGTGCCTGCCCTGCTTGAACTCATCTAATCCTCAGAACAAACCCACAAGGTTGGAATTGGCAGCCCCATGTTATGGCTGAGAACACAGGAGCCCCCAGTGGTGAGGTACTTACCCAAGATCCCACTGGTACTAACTGGTAAAGTTAGGATTTGAGCTCAGGCTTCTAGAAGCCAACCCAATATGCCTCATAGCCTCACAGCTACTGCCTCCCAGGGGGTTGGCCACGATGCTTTTCGGCAGGTGTATGGGGCCCTGTTAAATGGGGAGAGGGCAGTGAGCATCTCCCTTTCCTGGCTCCTGGAACTGTAATTCCCACCATAACCAATAGAGGGGAGCAGCCAGGAGTCTTTTTTTTTATTATTATTTTTTTTTTTTTAATTTTTTTTTAAAGCCAGTCAAATTTAGCAGTGGTGGGTTGACATTAGTGACACTGATGTTAATAAATTCTGATAACCCGCTACCATAGGACCAGCCCCAGGATTCTATAATAACCACCACTGTGGATCCCAACATGTTAGAAGAATGATTAACCCCAACACCAGCCTTCAGGCAAGTAAGGTGTTACAGACCTCATTTTCAAACTGAGGCAATAACACAGATTTAATATTTGGAAAAAAAAAACTTGTGTTATGACAGCGAGAGGCAGTGCGGTGCTGTAGAAGGAGCAAGGGCTTTGGAGCCAGATTATGGTCAGTTCAAACCCTAGTTCGTCCCACTCCTTGGGCAGGTCATTTAACCTTTTTGAACCTCAGTTTTCTCCTCTGTGAAATGGGGTTAGTAATACCTGCAAATTCTAAATAATAATGAGTCTGGCACTAAAAGAATAGTAGCTACAATAATTATGATAAAATAGAACTTTAGATTTACAAAGACTTTAGCAGTAATACTAATTGTCATTAGCGTTAATTTGTCATTTGAATACTAACTCTGTAGCAGGTTCTAGGCTAAGCATTTTATACGCTTTATACCCTTCGGTCCTTGGAACAATCCTCTGAGCTGTGTATAATTATTACACTTAAGAAGAATGAGGCAGAAATAGTAAATTATTTGCCCACAGTCCCACAGGAAGCCGGCTGCGTAGCCAGGACGAAAGTCTGTGTTCTGGCTCCCGGTCAACTCCACCTGGCCACGATGTGGGCGCCGTCTTACGGAGGAGGCACCTTTGCCCCCCTTCAGGAATCTCAACATTCATTGATCAATAGCGTCTCTACGGAAGATATTACAGTGCAGATTCCTGGACCTGCCTGCGTAAATTCTGATTCTGGAGGTCTGCGGGGCAGGTGCAGTTATGGGAATTTGCATGTGGCAGATTGTATCTTCCAAAACTGGCCACAACAATATTTTTCCTCTCACTTGCTTTTCTAGAACCTTGACACATTCCCATCCAGAGGTTGAGTTTATGAACACTTGAGACACAGTGGGCCTTTTTCACTGCCTCAATCGAGATAATATCACAGAGCTGTAGATCAGAAACATGCAGTGTAATTCCACCTTGTTCTCTTGGGGCATTCACTCTTGGAACCCAGTCGCCATGCTGTGAGGAAGCCCAAGGATCCTCTCGGGTTACACAGAGAAGAACCGCGGTCCACAGTCCTCAGCCCTGGCAGAATTCCCAACCAACAAGACACCAACCTGCCAGCCCTGTGAGCGAGTCACCCCAAACGTGGATACTCCAGTTCCCAAGTGAGCTGTCCAGGCAAAGACATTCCTGCTGAACCCTGACCAAATTGAAGACTCATTAGCAAACTAGCTGTTTTAAGCCACTAAGAGCTGGAGCAGTGTGCTATGCAGCAATAGAGAGCCAATACGCTGCATCTTTCATAGGCCTTGCAAGCAGTTTTATCTCTGGTAATCAGAAGTCGACAGCTTGCAACAGAATGCCCTCTACCACCTTTGAGAATGTGGAAGAAACATTATTAACCATTCCTGTCCACCACACTGCAGACTTCCTGTTTATAAGCACCAAAGCCACATTAGCAGAGAGACTTCGAGAGTCCCTTCCTGGGATGGATATGTGGTCATGGAATCACGGGCATATGTCTGTGTCCAAACTCAACAAATCGCATACATTAAATAGATGCGGTTATTTTTGTATGCAATCTTACCTCAATAAAGCTCATTTTTAAAAAAAGAACCCCTTCCTCTCCCATTGGGTTGATAAGTGACACCCAGCAACTTTGAGCATCCTTTGCACCCACACATGTTTGCACCAACACCTTTCCCAAGAATGTTGGAAGCTTTCTCCACAACTGGGTAAGCAATCCAATTTTCCATCCTTATTTGCAGAGGTATTTGCTACCTAAGCAAGGAGCAGTCTTGTAAATTCTTGAGTAAATAACACAAGTCCGAGAACAATATTCCCATGCCAATAGCCACAGGTGCAGTAAATGACAGATCTCTTACGGACTACTCAGTCTCACTCACAGCCTCAGCAAGGTACTGGCTCAAAGGAGTGTGTGGCCACTGCCACTCTTGGTAGGGCAGGAAGCCAAAGATGAGGCAGAGCACCATGATTAAACATGAGGACGCTAGGGCCACACCACTTGAATTTGAAATCTGACGCTATGACTTACTAGCTGTGTGGCTTTAGGCAAGTTACTTAACCTTTCTGAACTTCAGTTTTCCACTACAAAAAATGAAAATAATAATAATTTCCTCATTGGAGTGCTAGTATAGTAATGCAACAATGTTATATAGGGAGGAACTTAGTATGTACTTAATAAATAGCAAAAGTTACTGTTTTTTAATGTATCATTATTATATGCTGCCAGATATAAAAGAGGCAGATCAGGAAAACGCCCTGGGATGGAAATCAGGAGATCTGAATTCTTATGTTTGTTTGCCACTAACCTGTTTGGATATCTGAGGCAAGGTACTTGACTTTTGTTGTAAACTGAGGCAGAGGGACTAGGAGATGCTCTCTAAACTTCTGATTCACTCTAGCTTTCCCCTTCTTTGGAGTCCTATTGCCTAATATACCAGACATCCTTTTAGGAATAAATGGCAGGGAAAAAATTCCAAAGAGGCTTACACCAAAAATAGGAAAAGTCGTTGGCTCAAGAGAAGCCAACTCTGGGATCGAACAGTCATAAACCACAGGTACAGCTAGATTCCAAGAACAGCTGGCATCTGGGTCTCACTTGTCTCTCTCCCCATCCCTTACTCTCACTTTGCTACTGCATTCACCCTCCCTCCGCAAACTGTCTTCCTCCACAGTCAAGAACATTCATAGCAAAGCTTCCTCTTTCACAGTCTGGATCTAAACCGACAGGAAAGAATGACTGACCACCTTCCCTCCTCAAGTTCAAAAATCCCAGGACACGGATTCATTGGCCCAGTGTAGATCAGTTGCCAACTCCTTGACCAATCAGCCATGGCTTTGGGGTGGGGTCGTGGTAGGACATGGCAGCGCTCCTGGGAACCACGTGCTCCTGCCTAGCCAGGACTCCGCAGTACACCCTACAGGGAGCCCTTATATTTCCATCGTTACTTTTGAAACTGCTTCTGCTATTATCCTCACCTATAACAACCTCACAGTGAAAACAGAACTGACGGCACTAAACCCAATACAATACAGAGGGCACTGAGGCTCTGGGAAGCTGGGTGTCATGGCCAGCGACACACAGCCTGTCCACGGCAGAGGCAAATCCAGGTGAGCACCCAGGTGCTTGAACTCCTCCTCCAGTGTTCTTTCCCAGAACACACTGCATACTTGCCTGATTTTTCCAGAATGCTCATGAATGAAGACCCAAGAATGTAATTGTTGGTAAAGCCCATGTGTCTCCCACCCTGGTAGCTACGGAGGCACCCACAGGCAGGGACCTCCCTTGAGGGATGTTCCCTGGGTCTACCTATGAAATAGCAGACCCAGCTTCTTAGGAACCCTTCCAACCTGCTAGTAATGGAAGAGAAGAAAACAGGAAGAAACATCAGAGATGACCCAGAACAGCTCCTCACTCTGGCTGAAGTCAGTCGTTGGCACTGCCAATCTATCGCCTCCCTCCAGGACACTCCCGGGGCGTTGTGGGGAATCCGGTCCTCGGTTTTCATTGAGCATCCCCAAGGACAGGCAGGGTTGGCTTCCTCACTTTCCTTCCTAGTTTGTAGCATCTCTCTTCATTCTTTTTAAATGGCATGGTGGTTAGGTGTGCTGGCTTGAGAACTGGTCTGCCCAGCTCTGTGGCCTTGGCAAATTATTTTAATTGTGAGTTTCATTTTCGTCATTGATAAAAATAATCCTTACATCATGGATTTATTGTAAGAATTAAATAAGATAGTAAAAGTAAAGTGCTTAGAACAGCACCTGGCTAGGAACTATAGAGCAGGCATCTTTATCACATTGTCCTCATAAAAGCAGTGCGACCAAAAAGAAAGGCAAAGACAGAAGGCAGGACCCTCAGTGGAATGATTGGTCTGGTCTATTCAACAAGTCAATGTGATGGACAAAGGGGTAGAGGTATGTTGTCCTAGATTTAAAGAGAGTTGAAATACTTGACAGCTAAATGCAGTGTATGCTCCCGGGCCGGATATGGTTCAAACAAATCCTTTGTGGAAGGAAGGAAGGAAGGGAGGGAGGGAGGGAGGGAGGGAGGAAGGAAGGAAGGGGAAAGGAAAGGAAAGGAAAGGAAGGAAGGAAGGAAGGAAGGCAGGAAGGCAGGAAGGAAGGAAGGAAGGAAAACGAAAGGAAAGGAAAGGAAAGGAAAGGAAAGGAAAGGAAAGGAAAGGAAAACAAAGAAAAATATTTTGAAGGAAATTGGGGAAATTTGAACATGGACTATGCATTAGATAAAATTAAGAGATTATTCTTAATTCTGGTTAGACACGATGGCTCATGCCTGTAATCCTAGCACTCTGGGAGGCTGAGGCAGGAGGATCGCTTGAGGCCAGGAGTTTGAGACCAGCCTGAGGAAGACCCTGTCGCTACAAAAAAAAGCAGAAATAGAAAAATTAACCAGGCGTGGTGGTATGCACCTGTAGTCCCAGCTACTCGGGTGGCTGAGGCAGGAGGATGGCTTGAGCCCAGGAGTCTGAGGTTGCAGTGAGCTATGATGACACCATTGCACTCTAGCCTGCGCAATAGAACCCTGTCTCAAAAAATAAAATAAAATAAAAGGGGGGGAGGGAGATTGTTCTTAATTTTGTCAGATATAATCATGATATTGCCATTAGGTAGATAAATATCCTAACTTTTTTAGAGATACATACTGAAACATTTAGGAGTAAGATATCCTGATTTCAGTAACCTTGAAATATTTCACCCAAAAGAAAAAAAGATGCCACAAATATGGCAAAATGTTAACAATCATTAAATCTAAGTTATGGGTTTATGGGTATTCATAATACTAGTCTTTCCACTTTTGTGTATGTGGGGAAATTTTTATAGTAAACAAAACATGCTTGTTGTAAAAAATTTAAAAGCCACAGAAAATATAGCAAAGAAAACGTAATGACTACCATCTAGGAAAAAACCATCAATAATTTTTTGATGTATTTCCTTCCAATTTTTGTCTATCTTAACATCGCTGCAATCACAAGGCACATAAAATTCTGCAACTTACTTTTTTTAACTTACAGACAATTTTCCTCATTATTGAGAAGTCTGCAGACATCATTTTTAATGGTTGCAGAATATTCCTTTGAGGACATAAGATGGAGAAGCCATAAGTTTCTCTACCACAGAACTGCAATTGTAATTAAAATGATGATGAAGAGGATGATGATGAGTCATATTCATTGAGCACTTACAACATGCCAGGGGCTCTAACATGTATCCTCTCTTTTCATCTTTGCAAACCTGTGAAGTAGCTACTAATTTTCAGAAGAAGAAACTGACACAGAGAAGTTAAGTGACACATTTAGAGTCACAGAGCTAGGGAGCTATACTCAGGTGCAGGTGTAAGCTCAGACCTTTATTTTCATTTATTTATTCATTCACCAAACATTGCCAGGGCACCGGCCCTGGGCCAGATGCTGGACTGGGTTGTGGCCCACACCTCTGAGTTGGGTCTGCTGCACGATGCCCAGTGATTTTAAATTGTCAGACCAGAGGTCACAAGAGCCGTGATTCCTGGGGCTGAGTCTACAATGTCTGCATTCCTTCTCCGCAGCAGATGACAAAGCCCAGTCAGTCTCAGACGTCTAGCAAGGACTCTTCCTGCCAAGGGGAAGAAAGCACCACCTCTGGCAGCCAGAGAAAGGATGGAGATGAGGGATAATTTATTATTGATAATTAATGACACCAGAACCCTTTTAATATTCATATTATTTATTCTTGGCCCTGTCTGGCTGCAACAGCACTAACAGTTTGTTGTTAATGAGACTGGGAGCATTTTTAAATCAACTTAATTGACATTTTTATCGTGTTCAGCAGGCCTTAAACACAGGATTTTCATCGGGGAGCTGAATAAGAGCTATAGGAAGGGATGAGGACCCACAGAGCCTAGTGCAAAGGGAAGGTCACCGAGGAGCAGCCAGAGGAGGGAGGAACCTGGTGGAACCAACTGGATCCAGGAATCTTATACGGTGGCTCCTTCCTGGTCCTCCACTCCATCTCCATCACAGCTGCACTGCCCAGGAGGTTCCACTTACCGTCTGCAGTCCTGTGCCCCTGAATTTACCATTCAGTGCCTCAGTTTCCCCATCCACAAAATGGGGATAATAATCATCCCTTCCTTACAAAGCTATTTTGAGGATAAAATGGGTTAATTTATGTGAAGAACTTTGGTATTTCGCTACTATTAGTATTGTTGTTGTTCATAAAATTAATTTTATAAGGTTTCCAGGTTGATTTTTAACACTGCTTTCCAAATGTTCGGAATTACCTCCTGCAAGAAGATTTTATATATCTACCCTATTGAATTCAAGAAGGGCCATGTGCCTTGTTTTAGCCACTACTATGCAGGTGGAACTGACACATGTCACTGCACAGCAGATTTAAGAGCCCACACATTTTTCACTATGTCTTTTTTTTTTTCCGTCTGCCAGGAGACTGGCAACGTTCCACTTAGAGGTTCTTCCATCTGCCAGGTCCCAGAGTGAAGATGGCGTGGAGCACAGCCATTGCCATCCCACGATGGACATGCAACGTGAGGCAGGAACAAACGTTTGCTGTCAGAGACCACTGAGCTTTGGGGGTCATTTGTTACAGCAGCAAAACCTAGCCTGTTGTAACTGAAATGCCATCTTGCCTTAATACGCTCTCAGTCCAAGGGGAAAACATAATAAACACATAAGGACTGCGATAGCAGAGAGCAGAGGGGCTGCAGAAGTCCCAAAGACCAACTCCAGATCTATCCAGGAAGGACTGGCGGGAAAGGGTTTTGAGAACCTTCTTTTCCATTTGAGCTGGAAGGAGGTATTACACAACAGCATGATACCTAACATCTACTGATTGCTTACTCTGCTCCAGGTAGTCTGCCGGTATGATCTCATTGAATCCTCAAAACAGCCCTATGCAGTAGTTATGATAACAATGATCACGGTTTTTTATTTTTAAATTGGAGACAATGTAAGAAACATATGAAAAAATGCACATCTCTAATCATCAGGGAAATGCAAATCAAAACCACAATGAGATATCACTTATCTCCAGTGAGAATGACCTTTATCAAAAAGTCACAAAACAATAAATGTTAGCGTGGATACAGAGAGACAGGAACACTCATACACTGCTAGTAGGACTGCAAACTAGTGCAACCTCTGTGGAAAGCAATATGGATACCTTAAAGAGATACAAGTAGAAGTACCATTCAATCCAGCAATCCCATTACTGGGCATCTACCCAAAAGAACAAAAGTCACTCTATAAAAAAGACACTTGCATGTGAATGTTCATAGCAGCACAATTCACAATTGCAAAGATGTGGAAGCAACCCAAGTGTCCATCAATACATGAGTGGATTAATAAAATGTGGAATATGTATACCATGGAGTATTATTCAGCTATGAGAAACAATGGTGATATAGCACCTTTTGTATTCTCCTGGATAGAGCTGGAACCTATTCTACTAAGTGAAGTATCCCAAGAATGGAAAAATAAGCACCACGTGTACTCACCAGCAAACTGGTTTCACTGATCAACACCTAAGTGCACAGACAGGAATAACATTTACTGGGTGTTGGGCAGGTGGGAGGGGGGAGGAAGGGATGGGTATTTGCACACACAAAGAGTGCAATGTGCACCATTTGGGGGATGGGCACGCTTGAAGCTCTGACTTGGGGGGAAGGGGGGTAAGGGCAATGTACGTAACCTAAACATTTGTACCCCCATAATATGCTACAATAAAAAAATAAATAAATAAAATAAAATGGGGGCAACAAAGCTTTTAAGTTTTCAGTAACTTGCTCCAAGTCCCAAGTGAAAGGATTTGGATCCAGCAGGGCCCGCATATGTTCTACCTCCTTGCACTGTCTCCTACACAGGGCCTCACCTTCCACCTGCATCTGAATCACTTAGGGGGGAAGGGCACATTTTGGCGAAGATTAACAGGCCCACCCCAGACCTGCCATGGTGGGCAGAATTCTTGAATGTCCCCCAAGAGCTCAGCCCCTTGGTGTTATACCTTGGTGTAACTTCCTATGGAGGAGGTCGTGTGGCAGACGACAACAGCATGTCTCTTAGACCTGAGGGTGGCCTCCCACGTACAGCCAGTAAGAAACCAAGGTTCTCCATCATGTAGCTGCAAGCAAATAAATTCTGCCAACAATCTAAGTGAGTCGGGAAATGGGTTCTTCCCCAGTCAGGCCTTCAGATGAGAACACAGCCCATCCAATGCCCTGATTGCAGCGTTGTGAGACCCTGAGCAGAGGACCAGTTAAGCTATGCCTGGAGTCCTGATCCATAGAAACTATGATATAATAAATGTGTGCTGTTTTAAACTGCCAGATTTGTGGGGATTTATTTTGAAGCAATAGAAACTAATATACTTGCTCAACCCAAATCTTTAGGAATGGGACCCAGAACAGAAAAATTTTAATAAGATGTCTGATTCTTACATGCACTAAATCTTGGGAAATATCAGTGTAATGGTCGAAAGCATGTCACCTCAAATGTGTGGCCTTGAGTAAGTTACCTAACCTCTCTGAACCTCAATTTCTTAATCTGCAAAATAGGTAGCTTAATGCAAGTAGTAAGACAAAGCACAGTACTTGGAGCATAGAAGGGTTCAAAACACAGTAACCACTCGAAGGATGGATCTTGAAGGATGAAGAAGAGAGAGCAAGGTGAGGGAGGAAGAAACAGGCATTCCAGACAGAGGCAACAACCCTGGAGTCATGAAAGGTCCTCGGTTGTGCATGATGGAAGGGAAGTATTGATGCCTTCCCGCCAAAGACCACCAGAACACACCGGTGTTAAACAAAACCGGGTTTACTGGCTTGTTGCAACGAGGGAAACTCATACCATGTGGGGCATCTCCATAGGAACGTGTTAGGAAGGGACTTATTATAGAATTTGGGCTCATGTTAGGTAATTTGGAGGAAAGTTTAAGAAAGTGGGACTTTGCTCCAGATTGAATGCTACAAGGAAGCAGGTGAAAAGTCTATAATTGGGTATCTTAATTAATGCTATCTGGAAAGTAAGGAAGTAAGGCTAAAGCTATAATGGGTGGAGAAGCAGTGGTCACTCTCCTGAGCCAGGATAGAGGCCGTTTGGTCACTTTCATGGTTTGGACAATGCGTATGTTTTGTCTGTGTTCTGACATGGTCGTGGAGCAGTCTCGTTTTGTCTTGACCATCACAGTCACAGAGTGCCTTTGCCCTTCTCTCTTCCCCACTCTATCCCTGCCTGTGAAAATCTTAACTGTCCTTTAGGGTTCATCTCAGAACCTCCTCTTCCAGGAAGCCTTCCAGATTCACCCTAACCCCTACTGGGACCACTCCCCCCAAAAAACTCTTCCTTCAGAACCCTCTCATACCAAAAGGTGCTATAAAGGAAGAGAAGGGTCTGATGATCTTGATATTGGTTGAGTATCACAGACAGAGGCCAAGAAGAAGAGTGAAAAGGCCCAACAGGTTAGCAAGGACTAGCGGACATTGTTCTCTAATGACTATGAAAAGACTTGACCACAGTGGGAAGCCCCAGGCCCTCAATCAGAAGAACCTGCCCACCAGGGAGCAGGGGCCGAGGTGAACTGGATTGAGGAGCAACCCACCCGTGGACTCCATGAGTTGAAGGAAGGAAGTTGTTAGTCATATAGACAGATAGTCATGGACCTACATCAGATACAAGAGAGTTGAGCTAATGATACTCAGGAATCGCGGTGGTTTCAGGGTTGGGTTCCTGGTCCACGGAGCTCTGGACAAGCTAGAAGATCCGTGGTTTGCTGGCGGTGGCAGTGGTTCCCCCACCAGACAAGCTCAGGTAATGCTCCTGAAAGTTGAGACATCCACTGGAGGCCTGGGACTCCCCCAAATCCTTTTAACAAACTCCTCTTCGGCTTAATTAGCCCAAGTTGGCTTCTGTTAAGAATCCTAATGAGCACACCCACGACCCACCCACTCAGGACGATCATTGTTAACTCCGAGGTGTTCAAATTTCCAAATCTTTTTCTGGTCTTACATGAATTAATACGTTTTCATTTTGTAAAATGGAATTTCATTTTAGATAATGTTGTGTAACCTACCACAATTTATTTGAGCAATTCACCAATTGTTTGAAGTGCTAAGCCCTTTCCACCTAATCCTCTATTTTTTAACAATTTGATTGTTCCAACTAATCTTTGATTGTTCCCGGCTTTCACACAGAGTAGAACTATTTGACTGATAACGATTACAAAGACAGCTCTGCCCCACCCTGCAGTTCTTTAAGGCACACAAAATATTCGTGGCTCTCCACCAGGTTTTGAGTGCTTATAAGCCAGGCACTGTTCTAAATTCTTTTTTTTAATTATTATGATAAAAAAAAACACATACACATGTTAATAAAATTTACCATCTTAATCATTTTTAAGCATATAGTACAATAGTGTTAACTATATGCCTGTCGTCGTATAGGTCACATGCACAATCTCTAGAACTTTCTCATCTTGCAAAACTGAAGCTCTATATCCACTGAACAACAGCTCCCTTTGCCTCCTCTCCCCAGCACCTGACAACCCTCATTCTCCTTTCTGTTTCTATGACCTTGACTACTTTACATACCTCATGTAAATATGAAGAGGATCATGCAGTATTCGTGTTTTTGTGACTAGCTTTTTTCACTTAGCATGATGTCCTCAAGGTTCAACCATGTTGAGCATATGACAGGATTTTCTTCTTCTTTAAGGCTGAATAATATTCCATTGTGTGTATATACTACATTTTCTTCATCCATTCATCCATCAATGGACATTTAGTTTGCTTCCACCTCTTGGCTACTGTGAATAATGCTGCAATGAATATGGGCGTGGAAATATCTCTCTGAAATCTGTTCTCAATTCTTTTGGATATACAGCCTCCGACTCATGATGGTTCAACTTACGATTGTTTGGCTTTATGATGGTGCAAGAGCAATACAAATTCAGTAGAAACTGTGCTCTGAGCACCCATACAACCACTCCGTTTTTCACTTTTAGTACAGTAATCAATATATTACATGAGATAGTCAATACTTTGTTAATAAAATAGATGATGTTAGATGATTTGGCCAACTGTAGGCTTATGTAAGTGCTCTGAGCATGTTTAAGGTAGGCTGGGCTGAGCTATGATTTTCAGTGGGTTAGGTATATTAAATGCATTTGCAACCTACTATATTTTCAGCTCACAGTGGGTTTATTGGAACATGGCCCTGTGGTAAGTCAAGGAGCATCTGTATACATAGAAGTGGGATTGCTGGGTCAGACGGTAATTCTATTTTTGTTTTTTTGAAAGACCTCTGTTGTTTTCCATATCAGCTGCATCATTTTCCAATCCCATCAACAGTGCACAGGGTTCCAATTTCTCCACATCCTCATTAACACTTGCTCTTTTCTGGTTATTTGCTAATGGACATCCTAATGGGTATGAAGTGATACCTCATTGTGGTTTTGATGTGCATTTCCCTATAGATTATGATGTTGAGCATTTCTTCATATGCTTGTAGGCTATTTGCATATTTTCTTTGGAGAAATGTCTATTTACATCCTTTGGCCATTTTTAATTGAGTTATTTGGTTTTGCTGTTGTTGTTAACTCATGAGAGTTCTTTATATATTCTGGATGTCAACTCTTATGAGATATACGGTTTGCAAACATTTTTTCCCATTCCACGGGATGCCTTTTCACCCTGTTGACTGTTTCCTTCACTCTAGTTTCTTAACTTATGCAATACTATTTGATTTAATCCTCACCAAAATCCAGAATGAAGGAAGGATTCAGACAGGGAATTGAGACGCAGGATTCAAACCTTTCTGCACTGTCTAACAAAAGTCTCTTGCCTCTCTAGAGCAGGGACGACCCACGTCTCTTTTGGATGCTTAGAAATATCCACATAGGAACAGGTCTTAGGCAGCCCCGGACTCTCCAACACTTGCCTCAAATACCTGATTAGGTCTGAATCTATACTCCTCTAAATTCCTGACCACCCTCCCCTCTCCCTCCTCTTCTGCTCTTCAGGACCGACAGGGATAGCTGGTCCTAGGCATATGTGCCACCTCCACCTTCTCTAAAACCTAACCCTAACCAATTGTTCTCTTATTCCTGATGGGTCTGGACTGATCCCCAGAATCTTTCTTGACACAGTGCTCCAAGCAGCCTCTATCAATCAGCCAGAGTTGACATGTGAGGTGAAACATCTTTGCCATCCCTGCTCTAAATTACGTGCTTTTCCAGAGCAGACATCGTACATTATTCATCTCTTTAATAAAAATTTTAAAAATAATAACAGCTGTGACAACTCACATTGTATATGCCTTTAACATGCTGCAGGCACTGTGCTTGGCAATTTATGTACTTTCTCCCCTTTACTGTACAAGGGAGATTTTTTTTTTTTTTTTTTTTTTTTTGAGACAGAGTCTCGCTTTGTTGCCCTGGCTAGAGTGAGTGCGGTGGCATCATCCTAGCTCACAGCAACCTCAAACTCCTGGGCTCAAGCGATCCTCCTGCCTTAGCCTCCCGAGTAGCTGGGACTACAGGCATGTGCCACCATGCCCGGCTAATTTTTTCTATGTATTTTTGGTTGTCTGATTAATTTCTTTCTATTTTTAATAGAGATGGGGTCTCGCTCTTGCTCAGGCTGGTCTCGAACTCCTGAGCTCGAACAATCCGCCCGCCTCGGCCTCCCAGAGAGCTAGGATTACAGGAGTGAGCCACCGTGCCCGGCCAAGGGAGATATTTATAATGCCCATTTATCAGAACAAGAAAGTAAGGCACAGAATGTTTAAACAATGCATGAAAAATTGTTGTGCTGGTCAATGGTGGCGCCAAGATTGCGACCTACGGAGCTTGGCTGACGGAACACACTGTTAACTGCCATGTCACGTCATCCCTGCCCTCGGCCCCCCATCTGTGTCCCCAAGCTCCACACAGAGCTTGGCATGCAGTAAGTACATAATCAGCATTTCAGAAGTGAATGAATTGGCTCAAGGCCTGGCCCAAGGGTGGAAGGGCAAGGTAGGACCAGCCGCTCCAGACACGCAGGAGGCTGAGCTGTGGGAGACGGTTTCTGACTCAGACCCAGCTCCCAAACCAGGCAGGAGGAACTGCCTCCCTGCTTCTCAGCCCGAGAGTCAAACCTTGCAAGATTATAATTATCCCGCTTGCCCCGCCCACGGCCCTCTCCTTCTCTGGAGCCACCGCGCACAGGCCTGGGGGCTCCAGGAGAGAGGAGGCGGCTGGGGGCTGGCAGAAGGGGCCCTCAGGGGTTCTCTTAGTCAGAGAGCTGGGGGAGCGAGGTGGGGAGGCTGCAGCTCTCGAGTGGGGGAGGGAAGCAACGGAGGGAAGGAGCCGCAGGACACCACAGATCCTCCGGCATCCTCAGAGCTGACCCAGGCAGCGGGGTCTTAGACTGTTCATTTCTTCTCTCGGGGCCTCCATCTCCCCTCCTGAAAGTGACAGAGGAGCTCGGTTTTCTCAGAGGACCTTTGAGCCAAATGTTCTCTGACTGGCACATTTCCTGTCCTAAAAGAAACCAGTCTGTGGCCGGGCGCGGTGGCTCACGCCTGTAATCCTAGCACTCTGGGAGGCCGAGACGGGCAGATTGTTTGAGCTCAGGGGTTCGAGACCAGCCTGAGCAAGAGCAAGACCCCCGTCTCTACTAAAAATAGAAAAGAAATTAATTGGACAACTAAAAATATATAGAAAAAATTAGCCGGGCATGGTGGCGCATGCCTGTAGTCCCAGCTACTCGGGAGGCTGAGGCAGGAGGATCGCTTGAGCCCAGGAGTGTGAGGTTGCTGTGAGCTAGGA
>CAUYSK010100141.1:0-12469 GCA_963575035.1 Avahi laniger
GTCTCCCGGGTAGCTGGGACTACAGGCATGCGCCACCATGCCTGGCTAATTTTTTCTATATATATATTTTTAGTTGTCCAGATAATTTCTTTCTATTTTTAGTAGAGACGGGGTCTCGCTCTTGCTCAGGCTGGTCTCGAACTCCTGACCTTGAGCGATCCTCCCGCCTCAGCCTCCCAGAGTGCTAGGATTACAGGCATGAGCCACCGTGCCCAGCCAATTCTATTGTTTTTACTGGAGAAAAAATGATATTTAGTGAAGAAGAAATGATATTGGCAATAAACTGTGATCTGGCCATCTTCTGATGTTGCAGAAAAATAGTGAAGTGTGAATTCTCCAACATTGTACTTTTTCAATATTGTTTTGGAGTGGGGCAATTACACCAAGACAAAGCACCCACTTTTGTCCCTAGGAGACCTGGAATCCCTTACTATCTACCTAACATAGACAGTAACTAGATGTGTGACCTTAAGTAGGTCACTCATTTCTTTGCAACCTCAGTTTTCTCACCTGCAAGACAAAAGCTCTGGACTAGACAAACTCTGGGTTCCTTCTGCTCTGAATTTCGATACCTGTTTCTAAAGAGGATGGATTTGAAAACTCATTTCTGTAATCACAAAATCAGATGTCAAAGCAGACACTAAAAGACAAAAACAAAGGGGAAAATATTAATTTTACAGTATCTCTTATATCTCATTTGAGATTTTCCTTTACAAATAAGAAGAAACAGAAAATGGATTTAAAGTCTCTCTAGCATTCTGTCTACCCTATCCTTTTTTGGAAACAATCTTGCTGCACTGACCCTTGAATTCTATAACCCAAATGAGACCATTTATCATCCTGGGAATTTAAATCAGAAAAGTGGTGTATCTTTATGGTAATAAGGAACAAAAAGAAGGAAATAGGTTTGAAATTTATGTAAGAACTTGGCTTTTGCCATATATCTGAATACAGCAATATCTTCTTTCCTTTCCTGAGTGTAGTGCAGGAAACTATTCCCTAATTTGGTTATTCAATATGATATTTTATTTTGTTTTTCTCACATCCTTTAGAGAGAACTGATATGTTAGAAGAAAAAGTACAACAGTATATTCTATTAGAAAGAAAAAAGGAGGAAGAAACCAGGTACATTTAGGAGGGAGGATAAAATGAATGGCTCAAGTAAACTTGTAGCAGCAACCAAATCTAAATATAAAAGGGTTACTATGACTACGAAGGTGGTATATTTGAATAAAAATGGATATGAATGTCTTTTAAATGCTAATTGCAATTGGAGGAAGTCTGTCATTTCAAACTGCAGACAGTCCCCCACCTCCTCTTCTACTTTATGGCTTCTGAATGGAATCTACTTTAAACAAAACTATTGCCCTGTGAAATTGAAAAGCACTTTAATTCCCCTGTGTAAGGGCTACTTTATACCAGTTCCAGCATTGTGACTCCAATTCTTCATTTGTTCAGAGTCAGGAGCCTCAAGACCCCTTTTTTCCTAATAAAGATAGAGAATGATGATCCACCTGAAAAATCTTTATAAGTCGTCCTTTCTAAATGATTATGACTTTCAGTCAAGTTGGAGAACACTTACAGAGCAAATTCTAAAAGCAAGGCATTGTGGGGGAAACTCAGATAATTTGGGTTCCTCTATCCAAGGACCCCCTCTAGATGGGGAGTTATACTGAGTGATCTTTTTGGATTCTTTCCAGATCTTGTTTTAGGCTCCTAAGAAATAGCCACTGTTCCTTGCAGTTAAATATAGATTGTGCTGGAAGGTGCCTGAAATAAAACCACCATGATAGTGTCAGCATTACCAGATGACACTGATGTACTTGAATCTACTGCAGTATTCGCTCTCATTTCTGATAAATTTAAAGAATATATATGGATTCTGCTTTTAAAAGTCATACGAGTAAGGAAATTGGAACTCACTTTATATCACACAAAAGAAATGGGTGACGTTTACATGAGAATATTTGACCATAGAACTCTTAATCCTCAGAACAATGATTAACAAGTCAAAGAAAAAGAGTTTTCTGATTCAGTGTGGGCAATGAAAGATTTAAGATTATTTAAGAAAACTTTTCTCTCCGGAACCCAATAGGGACTTATTGAGGATGGGCCCTAACCTCCAAAGTGTAAAGGAAAATAAAAATCTCAGGACCATTTCCCCAACTCTTTATGCAAAAGGGAAGGTCAATCCTGGAGGCTGAGTCAAGGAACACTCCCTCCCAAAAGAATAGGTGATACTAACATTACGCATCCTCAGGCTTCTACAAGAATTGCCCCCACACATCATTCATAAGGAAGTTCTTTGCTGGCCTCCCATAAGCAAGGATATGCAAATTGAAACTTTGAATCTGCAGCCTAAGTAAACCTCCTAAAACTAAAGTCTGTTCGATTCTACACTATTAATGTTGGATTATAAGTTTGTCTTCCAAGGTGCAGAACAGAGACAAGGCAAGATCAAACATTCTTCCAACTACTCAGGGACATCTATATAACTGATGCTTCTTCCACTCCATTTTCTCTTCTAACATTCACCTTATCTTATATAAAATATAGGTTTCCTTGGCCTCACAAGAATGTAACCATTTGTCTTACTGCCTACCCTTCTCCTCCTTTTTTCTTTCTGTATGCCGTCTCCCTTTTAAAATCCTGCTTCAGAAAAACTCACAGATATATCTGTGGTTTCTATTTTTCCCAGAGGCTTAATAAATCTCCATTGATTGAGATCTTTGCCTTAGTCACTTATTTTGGGTTGTCCAGACTGTAGCATGTGAGTCTCAATTCTGGCCCAGTCATGGCCTCTGGTTACATATTTGTAAATAAATGAGTTAATGAATATACCTTTCACTGATTGTTTTATTCTTCTGTTATTAACTTTTAAATTACGTACATGCATTTTTTTCCTCATTAAACTTTGTTTTAATGGATCTCAAAATTCTGTGACAGATTTTTGATCAAATTGTTTCCATTAAAAAGTACTGATTTTAAAAACTAATAACTTAAAACTGCCACACAAAAAGAAACAAAAGTGGTCCACAAAACATTCTCCTTTCCTCCTGAAGGTTTCATGATGCATTGTTATTACCAACCAGTCTTTTATTATTAAACTTAAATGGCCAATTGAAACAAAGAGTTCTGAGACCGTTCTTCCACCACCGATTAAGAGTGGGGTGGCAGGTATTAGGGATAACATTCATTTAGCCTTCTGAGCTTTCTGGGCAGATTTGGTGACCTTGCCAGCTCCAGCAGCCTTCTTGTCCACTGCTTTGATGATACCCACAGCAACTGTCTGTCTCGTATCAAGAACAGCAAAACGACTCAGAGGAGGATAGTCTGAGAAGCTCTTGACACACATGGGCTTGCCAGGAACCGTATCAACAATGGCAGCATCACCAGATTTCAAGAATTTAGGACCATCCTCCGGCTTCTTTCCAGAGCGGCAATCAATCTTTTCCTTCAGCTCAGCAAACTTGCAGGCAATGTGAGCTGTGTGACAATCCAGTGCAGGAGCATAGCGAGCGCTAATTTGGCCTGGATGGTTCAGGATAATCACCTGAGCCGTGAAGCCTGCTGCTTCCATTGTTGGGTCATTTTTGCTGTCGCCAGCAACGTTGCCACGATGAACATCTCTGACAGACACATTCCTGACGTTGAAGCCCACGTTGTCCCCTGGAAGAGCTTCGCTCAAAGCTTCATGGTGCATTTCAATAGACTTTACTTCAGTTGTAACATTGACTGGTGCAAAGACGACCACCATGCCGGTTTGAGAACACCAGTCTCCACTCGGCCCACAGGGACAGTACCAATACCACCAATTTTGTAGACATCCTGGAGAGGCAGACGCAAAGGCTTGTCAGTTGGACGAGTTGGTGGCAGGATGCAATCCAGAGCTTCAAGCAGTGTGGTTCTGCTGGCGTTGCCATCTTTATGGGTGACTTTCCATCCCTTGAACCAAGGCATGTTAGCACTGGGCTCCAACATGTTGTCACCATTCCAACCAGAAATTGGCACAAATGCTACTATGTCAGGGTTGTAGCCAATTTTCTTAATGTAAGTGCTGACTTCTTTAACGATTTCTTCATATCTCTTCTGGCTGTAGGGCAGCTCAGTGGAATCCATTTTGTTAACACCCACAATTAGTTGTTTCACACCTAGTGTGTAAGCTAGAAGGGCACGCTTACGGGTCTGCCCATTCTTTGAGATACCAACTTCGAATTCACCAACACCAGCAGCAACAATCAGGACAGCACAGTCAGCCTGAGATGTGCTGTAAGCATGTTTTTGATAAAGTCTCTGGGTCCTGGGGTATCAATAATAGTCACATAATATTTGCTGGTCTCAAATTTCCACAGGGAGATATCAATGGTGATACCATGCTCACATTCAGCTTTCAGTTTATCCAAGACCCAGGCATACTTGAAGGAGCCCTTTCCCATTTCTGCTGCCTCCTTCTCAAATTTTTCGATGGTTCTTTTGTCGATCCCACCACACTTGTAGATCAGATGGCCAGTAGTGGTGGACTTGCCCGAATCTACGTGTCTGATGACGACGATGTTGATGTGAGTCTTTTCCTTCCCCATTTTGGCTTTTATGGGTGGTTTTCACAGCACCTGTGTTCTGGCGGCAAACCCGTTGTGAAAAAAAGCTACGTACATGTATTACTTTAATTTTTTAAAAATAGCCACAGGAATTATCTGGGTGATTGAATGATAGGATACTTTGTTTCCCTTTCTTATACCTCTCTATACTTAAAAAAAAAATCACCAATAATGTATTTAGAAAAACAAAACACAAACCCTTGTTGGATTTTCCTATCAGACAGGAACAGAGTAAATGCTCTGAGACATAACAGAGTAAAAAGAAATAAAAACTTAAACATTTTAAGGGTTTAAAGAACTATCGTACCTGGTGGAAGATTATTTTCTCAGCACACCAATCAACAGCCTCTAGAATATTTCACAGTTTGGGAAACTCTGATCTAGCTTCCGGGACACAGAGACCAGACTGCTGGCTGGAACCACAGGAAGCAGCAAGGAGAAATTTAGCCTTGAGAGAGTAAGGCATCTTAATAAAGGCCTAAAAGTGGGGAGAGGTGGTTCCAGGGACTAAGTGGGGTTGGCTTGGACACCCCGCCTCCTCCAGAGCACTTGTGCTGAGGCAAGGCCCAGTCTCAGGAGAGCACCTGTGGTAGCCACTGGGAGTTTGGATATCTGGAGCAGAGGGACCTCAGCGCATGAGAGTGAGACAACTGTGGAGCAGATAAGGCTCATATATATAGGCATTTTATTTAATCTATAATATTTATAAATTGTTTATAAAGATTAGTTTTGTTTTTTTAAAAATCTGTGTAAATAGGAAAGAATACAGAGAAACTGAGATTAAGCCAGTCAGTCCCCGGAAAAATAGGAACTGTACCAAGAACATTAAGAACTGATGAGCTCTGGTGGTCACTGGCAGAAATTAGTTTCCAGTTTGTCAGCATTACACACCTCCGTAACCAAGTAGAAAGAGGGCATACTGATCTCTCCCCAAATGCTAACTTATTCTAATTTCTCAAAGAAGAGAGCTAATTCAATTAATGAGACCAGTGAAGAAGCTTATTATAAGAAAAACCATAATAAAATCCATGGCTCTATTGTATACAACCAGTAACTTGTTTGAAAACAAAATGGGCAGTGAGAGCTTGTCATAATAATAATTTTAAAGATTATATAATAGCTGATAGTAAAGATGATCTTAAAAAGAAATATGTGACATGAGGTTCACTGGAAGAAATGTACAAATCTTACAGAACATTTAGCTAGATAAATAAGTGTACGAAATATTGTATTGCATTTTTATTCTTTTAAGTTCAAAAGTAAAACATGCTTACTGGGAACATTTCTAATAACTAAAATTTTGAAAACAAATCCTTCTCCTTATTCTCCTCCCAACCCCCTTCACTCCCCAGAGGGGCCACAGTTAGCATTTTGCTGTGGATCTTTCCAACTATGTTATGGACTGAATGCATCCCCTCCAAAATTCATATATTGAAATCTAATCCCCAATGTGATAGTTTTAGGAAGTGGAGCCTTTAGGGGTGATTAGGTCAGGAGGGTGGAGCCCTTATGAATGGGATTGGTGTCCGTAGGGGGCTGGCCGGCCCTTTCTGTGAGGACACAGGGAGAAGGTGCCATTTCTGTGAACCAGAAAATGGGCCCTCGGATCAGACATTGAATCTCCTGGCACCTTGATCTTGGACTTCCCAACCTCCAGAACTGAGAAATAAATTTCTGGGTTTTCTTCCTGTTTTTTTTTTTTTTGAGATAAGAGTCTCTCTGTCACCCCAGGTAGAGTGTAGTGGTGTCATTGTAGCTCACCGCAACCTGAAACTTACAGGCTCAAGTGATCCTTCTGCCTCAGCCTACAGTGTATCTGGGACTACTGGTGTGTGCTGTAATGCCTGGCTAATTTTTTTGTTTTTAGTAGAGACAGTGTCTTGCTCTTGCTCAGGTTGGCCTCGAACTCCTGAGCTCAAGCAATCCTCCTGCCTCAGCCTCTCAGAGTGCTAGAATTATAGGCATGAACCACTATGCCTGGCCAAATTTTTGTTGTTTATAAACTACCTGGTCTATGGTATTTTGTCATAGCAGCCTGAAAGACCGTTCCTATAGTACTGGTTGCTTTAGCAGTCCTTTATGGCTTTAAACATATTTGTTGTTTGCTTGTTTTATATTTAATATTTTTATTTGGCCTTTCTAGTGATTCTCAGTGGGAATGTCAGTCTGCTGTAAGCCATTTATCATACTCACTGATATCTCATTGTCCACACTTAGTCATATGATCACATTGCACGCTGGGAAAGATAATTTAAAAAAAATTTTTGAATGACAATATACCCAACTAAAAATCAGAATTCTGTTTCTAGGAAAGATGGAAAGGATGGGTATTGGGGTAATCAACTAGCACTCTGTTCCGAAGTGGGAGGCGGAAGCCAGTTGTAGTGCCAGGGTTGGATGGGGAGTGGTCTTCCCATATACTGGGGTTACGAGTTGCCAGAACACACCTCTAACTTATGTGAACTCACAAAACAATCATAACTTGATTAACACTAGCTATTAAAATCATCTGACTCCCTGTGTTTGTATCTGTGTTTACAAAATAACCTTGAGGTAGCAATTTAGTTTTCCTTAGAGACTTGGAGAGACTGTACAAAGCCTCAGATATGAATCTACCAACTTTTTGGCAGTTATATTTCTCAAGGTAAATAACCAAAACCAGTGTCATTACCTGCATAATGAACTGGTCTTCTTGAGCTCACTTTGCCCTGGATGAAATGACAAAATATAATTTCTTGAACTCCTAGGATTTGATTGTTGCTGTGGCCCTCTTACTAAAGTACTATAAATATTTAGACATCAGACATCTCGTGCTCAATTTAACAGCAGGTTAAATTCATTTCGTGGAACACGTGGAACACGAAATGAATCCTCTGTTTAGAAAAAAACTTGCAAATGATGTCTCAGTTTCTAAAAGAAAAGTGAAACAACTTACAACAGTGATGAACACAGGAAAGATCGTGTCTGAAAACCGTTTTCTCCTTATGTCAGGTATACCATTGGAAAATGTGGTCCTGAAATTTGGTGAAAATAAACCTCAGAGAGAATTCTAAAAGGTTATCTATCTCTCAGACTCATTCGTCTGCAATTTGGGGGTTATACAAAATGTTTGCTCTTTTTAAAGGTAGAGCAGAATTGTGGATTTTGGCAAATTTGAAAGAACTTCCCTATTAAGTTAATCACTGCGAACACTGGGCTGTAACACACAGAAGAGATTTAAATTTTGAGGGTGAGGGCTCTCTTGGCACCCATTTCAATTTTATAGGAATAATCAGACGATTAAGAGAAAAAAATAGTGACTCAAGAGGTCCTTGGGATTCTCCTGTAAATTCTGAATAGGGAACTTAATTTTCCTAATTCTCATTTCTTCCTTTTCCAATCTGTTATTGAAAATAAAATCTGGCCTCTGAGGATATATGGCTTGTACTGATGAAATAATAACTGGAAGGGTCCTGAGTTCATTGGATGGGCTCTGGGACCATTTCCCTAAAATCTGTTCCTGCCTAATTACCAGTTTAAAATTCAGCACTTCATTAATGTGTTTGTATCATTTGGAGTATTCGGTTCTCTTTTTTCTTTTTTTTTTTTTTTACCCTTTTAAATATTTTTAGACACTAATGCATTTAGTTCTTAACCTTGTAGAATGCATGCTATGGAATCTATCCCTGGAAAAATGCATCTATGCACCAAACTACAAATTTTTGCCTGCAGTTTCAGAAGAGTCACAGATTTCTGAATTAAAGAAGATCAAACATATTTTAAATTTTTTTCTAATATGTATTTGTCAGGTTTTTAACATTTTATAAACAATTAGGCTCTTTTGTATTCCTAAGGATATACCTCTACTTTTGAAAATTTTACTTTTCACCATCTCAAGTTCATAACATCACACTGGATTATAAAACATTAAGAAATATAAAATGGTAGCCTATGTAACTGGCAAAAGAGTACAAGTAATTCCAATAACTTCCATTTTGGGAAATTATTGGAATTATTGTTAAGTTACTTTTAACTCTATTTTCTACCTTGATCAGAATTTATTATTTCCTGATGGCTTTGATGATTTGTCCCAGGCTTGCATGGTTTGTGGCAACCAGTTGCTGAAATCAACAGAGTCCTGCTGGTCTCTTTTAGGTCATCACATATGCACTTTCTAATAGGAGCATTCTGTACATACTTTTCCCCTGTCTTTCTTTTCTTCTTTGCATAGTTAAAGCCTCCTCATCCTTACCTATTTGGTGAATAGCTTTCCTCCACATGGTTATTCAGGGACCCAAGCTCTTTCCATTTTGTGGCTCTACTATTCCTAGGACTTCAGGGTGCTCTGCTTCCAGCAGGGGAAGAGAAAGGAGAGAAGGCCCCCGCTTATAATTTTTTTGACCCAGAAGTGACATGCATCACAACCAACACTTTCTGATGGGAAGAACTACTAACGTGGCTCCGCCTAAGGTACAAGGGGGTTTAGGAAGTGTAAGTCCTGGCTGAATAGCCACCTCCTAGGGACATCTCAACACTGTGGAAAAGGGAGCTTGAATTTGGTGGCAGCTACCTATCTCTGCCACACCATAGTGTACCACCCGCATCTAGCATAATGGCACTTAAATATCTGTAGAATGCATGAATGAAAATGAATGAATGCAATTATTTGAAGTAGTTTTGTGACCAGCAGTATTACAAAAATTTCACATCTGGTACACAGAATTTGGAAAAGCAGCAGCTTCATTAGGTGATAGCTATCCTGTTTACACAATCTCAAAATAATGATCCAGGAGGCACTCACTGTGCTTTCTCAGGTCTAATGTGTCAGGAAGCACCCGATGGGCAGCATCACTCCTACATTTCTGCTTCAGCCTGCTGGCTTGGATCATCCCACAGATGCATCAAAAGAAATGGAGAAGGCAATTATGGTGAATTATGCCAGAGAATTTTGCTTGAATTGGTTTTAGTTTGGCCTTTTCAAACTGCATCACCAGTTAATTGCCCAAGGGGCCAAAAAAGAGTATAACAATAGAACAGATAAATAATCAATTAAAAGTGGGTTAAATTTAGGTTAACTGGTCATTAGGTAAAGATCTTTGAGCAAACTGACCTCTTCCCGTTTGGTGAATTTATCCATCTCTATATATTTACTATATATATTCATAATACATAATGTATTCACTTAATATATTTATTTTATGTATGGTTATTATATATTCATTATATTACTCATATGTATTCATTATGCATGGTCATAATATAGTAATTAATCCATATTCATTAATATATATTCATTAATGAATATATTAATTTTATAATAGCTATATGAAATATTAGATCTCAACTTAGGCATATAGCGAACACGTCAGGAAATTGTAATTATGTTGTTTGTATGTTTCAGATAACTCTTTTGCTTATTTCACATTATAGTCAAGACTTAGTTTTAAAATATAGAGCTTGCTTATGTAACTAGTGATTCAGTTTGCACCAAATATCTAAATTTTAGACTTATAATATATCTTTAAATATGTACTTTTAATAAGATTAATACAGTCTATGAGATTTATTTATTTTTAATATTTGGTACAATACCCAGAGGCATGTTCCCTGCTTTCCTAATTCTTGTAAGATTCCCCCGGTTCATCCAGCTCTGGTTTTCACTGAGTCTCTAACTCCTACCTCCTGCAAGGTGCTCCGTGTTCTTACCAGTCTTAGTTTGTCTGGCTGGATAGGAGAGCCAGAGAATCAGAGAGCTGTAACCTGGAAAGAGTTTCACCTTCAATAGGATCAATCTGCTCTGCGATCTGATAAACTGTTTCAAAATAAAGAGCTAGTTACTTCACAAGTGATTTGTAATAGAAAAACTTTCATTAAAAAAATCACCACGGTGATATACAATGCAAGGGAATAGATTAACGGTAAAGGTAGTACAGGATTCTGTGTGTGTGTGTGTGTGTGTGTGTGTGTGTATGTAGGGGATTACATTGCTGAGTAAGATTTATATGATGCAGAAGGAGGTCTAGACTCTTCCAATCACGCTAGAATAGGCCACCTTTGCATGCGTATCTATACCTTCTCGCTATATTCTCTTCAAAGAGCTCAGTTGTAGTGTTATGTTTTCTGCAACATCAAGGAAACAGATGCATTTTAGATCTCAACCTCACATTTGCCTAAAGAAGTCTCCACTGAATAACCAAAAAATTTTCTAAAATGTTGTATTTTTGGAAAAAATATTTTTACTTATTTCAAAACCTTCAGTGATTCATGCTGTTTTAAGGGAGTAGTTTAAAAAAAAACTCAAACCTTTAATGCTCTCTAGATGGCTTTGGCTTACTTTTGAAATAAAATGATACTTTTTTTTACTGGATGGTTTCTGAATGATTGCCATATAGGAGAGCTTTACATACGGGCGTGAAAAAGACCAATTTAACTGCCCACACTTCTGTATCCCTAAGAGTGGTGCCAATTTGTACTACACTGTGAAGATTCAGCACAGAATAGACTGGTGCTAAATTGAGGGGAAAAATCAAATTTGATCTCTCAAATGAAATTTGATCACATAGAATTTGTAATCTCAATCCTGTATCTAGATACACAAATAAATACACAGTCCTTTCATTTTGTTTCATTAATTAACATACAAGTGATGATATTCCATATTGTTATGTATCTTACAGATTATAAATGGATTCACTTATTAATTTTTTTTTTTTGCCCGTCCAGGTAGATTTGCAAGTACTCAAAATAGTCTATTAAGAATGTAATATCAATTTTGTGAAAGTCTTCTCACAAGGACCCTGGGGAACTTTATACAGTATGTGAAATATTTAATGGTACAGGGCATCATCTATGGCAGTGGTTCCCAGCTTTTTAAAATGAGAGGCTCATTTTGAAACAAAGAAAAGTATCACCAGCTGCTGCATGCTGGAAGTTGCACTTTTAGTGTCTATTGATTGAAGAATAAACTAATGATCACACCTATTCTGGATTTAGAAATGCTTTAAGATATACTTGCATGCTATTAATTATAACAGCATCATTATGTTTTTGTAAAAGTATACGATCTATGGATGAGGACTATGTTATGTATGCCAATATGCTTGGCTTGTATTTAAACTTGTAGACTCTTGAAGGGCTTATCCCACATAGATCAGAAAGTGTTGGCTTAAATTAAAAATATATAATTAATGATGGGCGTATTTTGAGTTTTTATGAAAATTCTTTCTTGATGAAGTCCTGAGAGCTTTAAGTAAAACATTTCTTTCAGGGTCCATGATGGATGCTGGTCTTACTTCCCCACCGTGATGCCTGATCTTTTCTTGATGCAAAGTGTGACCTCCGATAATCCCATGTGGATCTAAAGGTTTATCATTGCTGGAATGATAGGATTGATGAATGCTCTGCCTTGAAGTTGTGATTAAAGATTCATGTTCTGTAGCTCCAAGGAATTGACTAGGAAAAATATCAGGCTTAATTAATTAATTAGGCAGTGTGCTGAATGACAGCACACTTTGCAGTATCTCTGAGACAATGTGATTGCATAGGCTAATGGAAAATAGACTGTAGACTCAGAATTTAAAAATAAGACTATTATTTTATTTATTTATTTTTTTTGAGACAGAGTCTCACTCTTTTTGCCCGGGCTAGAGTGAGTGCCATGGCGTCAGCCTAGCTCACAGCAACCTCACACTCCTGGGCTCAAGCAATCCTTCTGCCTCAGCCTCCCTAGTAGCTGGGACTACAGGCATGTGCCACCATGCCCGGCTAATTTTTTCTATATATTTTTAGTCATCCGATTAATTTCTTTTGTATTTTTAGTAGAGACAGAGTCTCGCTCTTGCTCAGGCTGGTTTTGAACTTCTGAGCTCAAACAATCCGCCCGCCTCGGCCTT
>CAUYSK010100146.1:0-20470 GCA_963575035.1 Avahi laniger
AATTTTTGCATCTATATTCATAAGAGATATTGGTCTGTAACTTTTTATAGTGGTAAAAGAATATAACACAAAATTCACCATGTTAACCATTTTCAATGTACAGTTTAGTAGTGTGAAACATATTCACACTGTTGTGAAACAGATTTCTAGAACTTTTCATCGTACGAAACTGTAACTCTAGACCCATTACAACTCTCCTTTTCCCCTCTCCCCACCTCTAATACTGTTAACCACCATTCTACTCTCTGTTTCTATGAATTGGACTGCTCTAGATACCTCATATAAGTAGAATCATACAGTCTTTGTCTTTTTGTCACTGGCTTATTTCACTTAGCATAATGTCCTCAAGGTTCACCCATGTTGTAGCATGAGACAAGATTTCCTTTCTTTTAAGGCTGAATCATATTCCACTGTATGTATGTAACACGTTTAGTTTATCCTTTCATCTGTTGGTGGACATTCAGGTTGCTTTCACCCCTTGGCTATTCTGAAGAGGGCTGCTTTAAACACGGGTGTGCAAATATCTGCCATTCTCTTTTTTTGTGATGTCATCATTTGATGCCAGAGGCTTTGGTATCAGTGTGCTAACCTCATAGAATGAGTCAGGAAATATTCCCTACACTTGTATTTTTTGGGAGAGTTTGAGAAAGACTCAAAAGTGTTAATTCTTCTTTAAATGTTCAGTAGAATTAACCAGAGAAGTGACCTGGTCCTGGACTTTTCTTTGTTCAGACATTTTGATTACTGATTCAATCCCTTTACTTATTATATGTGTATTGAGATTTCCTATTTCTTCTTGAGTCAGTTTAGGTAACTGATATTTTCCTAAGAATTTGTCTATTTCATTTACCTAATTTTTTGGCGTACAATTATTCATAGTACTCTCTTATAATCCCTTTTATTTCTGTAAGATTGGTAACAGTATCTCCACTTTTATTTCTGATTTTAGTTATTTGTCTTCTCATTGTTTTCTCAGTCCAATTAAAAGTTTGCAAATTTTGTTGATCTTTTCAAAGAACCAACTTTTGGTTTCATAGATTCCATGTTGTTTTTCTATTTTTTTTTATTTCAGCATATTACAGGGGTACAAATGTTTAGGTTACATATATTGCCTTTGACCCACCCGAGCCAGAGCTTCAAGCTCTACATTTTGTGAATGGATTTTCCAGTTTTTCTTCTGTTACTGACTTCTAGCTTCATTTCACTGTGGACAGAGAAGACACTTTTTATGACTTCAATCTTTTAAAACTTATTGATACTTGTTTTGTGGCCTAATAGATGTCTATTGTGGAGATTGTTCCATGTACACTTGAGAAGACTAAGTATTCTACTGTTGTTGGGTGGAGTTCCATATATGCCAGTTAGGTCTAGTTGGTTTATAGTGTTGTCCAAGTCCTCTATTTTCTTGTTCTTCTGTCTAAATGTTCTACCCATTATTAAAAATGGGGTATTAAAGTTTCCAAAAATTTTTGTAGAACTCTCTCTCCCTTCAATTCTGTCTGATTCATATATTTTGACTCAGCGTGTGCTTGTTTGCTCTAAACTTTTGACTGTTTTTCAGCATTCTGACATAGTTATTTCAGACAGTTTTTTGATTTTCAATGTTTCTGTAGAAGGATGGGAACATAGAGCAGCTATTTCACCAGTTTGAACATGAGTTGCCAAAGGTGACTTTTTTTTAAGAGACTGGGTCTCCTCTGTTGCTTAGGCTGGAGTGCAGTGGCATGATCATAGCTCACTGCAGCCTCTAACTCCTGGGCTCAAGTGATACACCTGCTTCAGCTTGTCAAGTAGCTGGGACTACAGGTGTGTGCCACCATGTCCAGTTAATTTTTCTTTTGTTTGTAGAGATGGAGTCTCATTATTTTGCCTAGGCTGGTCTCAAACTCCTGGCCTCAAGAGATCTTCCTGCCTCAGCATTCCGAGTTGCTGGGATCACAGGAGTAAGCCACCATGCCCAGCCAAGGTGATTTTTTGACATAGCTCTCACCAGAACAGAAGAAAAAGTAAATCTGTTTTCCAACAGGACATATTTATAGATAGGAACAGAAAAGCTGAGCTTCTCCCATAGAGGACTGAAGCCATATTCCCTGCATCTATCTCTTCCATTCCAAGTTGGTACTTGAGTAATCCCTGAGGAATCACAGAGCTCCATGAAATTTGGTTAGAAAAGCACTGTTATTGTATCATTAAAATCATACATCATCAAAATTATGTGCCTACTATCTATGATATTAGAAATCAACGATTAATTTTGGCCTAGATTTTTTCTTGCTTACTTTCTAACTTACTTGTTTTCAGCAAACTTTCTTTCCAATTTCTAAATGATGAAATGCATTTTCATTGAGAAAATAAGAAAAAGCACAAAGAAAAAAACTGTGAACCCATCTCCCAGAGATAACTGTTGTTAACATGTTGACATTTCTCAAACTTATAAAATAAGTTGTTCAAAGTGAGGTTTGCTCAAAGGGATAAATTAAAATAAATAAATAAGTCTAATTTTTGTCAGTATTTTACATACAGCAATTGATCACCTTGGCATCCATTTACTTACTCTAGATTATGCCTGTGGTAAAGCTGTTTTGCCTAGGCTTGGAAACCTACTATATAATTTTATGAGATAAGACATGTCACATAGTAGCTGACCTTTCAATCTCCATCCTCAATGGCCATCCCTCCAACACTCTTCAATAAAACAAACAGTTGATTGTTCAGTTGACTAGCATAGTGAGATTTCAAGATTGTAGGTTTCAACATGTTTGAATGTATCAGTAAAGCTTTGCCTTACTGAAGTTGTTTCTAAACTTTAAAAAGCATAAGCATGCCTTAATATGAAATAAAATCTTGTATGAAACCCTAAAATATAAACAAAGCTAAGTATTATGATTGAAATCTGACTAGACACGTGTAAGCAGATAGGTGAAAAAGAGTTGGTAGTTTGTTCATAGCCCATCCTGCTCGGGTTTCCCAAAACCCAAATCATTATGTAGAACCTCAGGGCTCTGTAATAGTGTTTGAAAACTTCATTGCTCTGTTAGATACCCTCTGTCAGTACTTCTAATGAATTGGATGGCTACTGAATCTATATCTCTTATGGTTCTTCAGACAGTGCCTGACACACAGTAGGAATTCATAATTTATTTACTAAAATTAAAGAAGGGAAATCCACAAAGGGAAAATGAATTAGCCTATATCTATTGTTACTACTTCTAAAAACCTCAGAAAGTATCCCAAAATGGTAGATCAGTAGTATTAGATCCCAGTGGTATCACTACATTATTATGTTCTAAAAAGAGACAATGCAACAAGTGCTTTTTGACCAGGAATGTATTTAGTGGTTGCAGAATATAACAAAACATAGATGAATAAATATTAAATTTCATCCATGTTCAAGGCACTGTTTGAAAGGCTGTGGAGCTTGCAAAGATGATAAAAATAAAATCTCCCCCCTAAAGTATACTTAATTCTCTAATGGGGGGACAATTTACATAAAATTGCTACAAAGCAAGCCAATATATCAGACAATACATCAAGAAAATTTCAACATTTTTTGAGTTGGAGGTAGAGAAATTTTAAAAGATAACCACTCTAATAGATAGCCTCATTAAAAGGAGGTGCTATCGAATGTAGAGAGAAATAGGTGCTGAAGGCAGGCAAAAGACTACGGAAACAAGCACTTCACTCACTGCCTTGATCTTGAGAAAATAACCCTCTCTCCAAGAAGAAAGTAAGACATATGAAGTACTTGGAGACAAGTTAAATGTGAAGTTTTTGCAATTGGTATGTTAGAAATACTGAGAATGGAGAGATCAGTGTGAACTGTAGCAAAGGAAACTTTATGAAGTTGGCACTTTGAGTTGAGCCCCAAAGGATGGGTAGGACTTAGGTGCAGAAGGGTTCCAGTTTAACCAGAACGACATGCATCACAGCCCAGAATAGCTTCCATGAGGAAGAGGGAAGAAAGGAATCTGACTAGAGCAAAGGGTGTTTGCTGGGCATCAGGTTGGCTGAGTAGGGTGGAGCCAGATTATTAGGTAAAAACATGGGAGTTGCCAAAGGCCAGAATGAAGATAACAGAGAAGCTGCAGTTATGATGACAGTACAACTCTTAAACAAAGAAAACTATTACAGATTTGCAAATCAATAAAGATGGAAAAGAAAAAAATGGATAAAATAACTCAGAAGATGGAGAAAACTTGTACTAATCAACAGGGTTATTGTTGGGACAGGTATTCAATTTGAAAAAGAGGAAAAGATGAAGTAAATATGAGAAAGATGATTTAAGATAAACACGTTTTCAGATGAAAATTACAATAACATAGTACTCTATTACAGGAAAGGTTACTCTGTAAAATTAGTTTAATTCCTAGGATGATCATTAGAATGTTTTGTTACATGGACACACTGGCTGGACAGTTGCCTAAAGAATTCTTTTCGAGTGCAGTGGTGTCATCGTTGTAACTCACCTGCAATTTCAAACTCCTGGGCTCAAGCCATCCTCCCACTTCAGCTTCCTGAGTCGCTGGGGCTGCAAGTGTGCTACCACACCCTGCTAATTTTTCTGTTTTTTTTTGTAGAGATGGAGTCTTCCTCTTGCTCAATAAAGCTGGTCTTGAACTCCCAACCTCAAACAATCCTCCCTCCTTAGCCTCTCAAAGTGCTAAGATTACAGATGTGAGCCACCTGCGCCTGGCCTGCCTAAGGAATTCTATATTATCACCTTCGGATGAAGCCCAAATTCATCATCTCCCTCCTGAGAATGTACTGCACTTGAACTAATTTCAGAAGACCTGTAATATGTTTTTTAAAACACAGTAGCTGTCTTTGACCTGTTTACAGCATTCTCATACACTATTTTCTCCACTCCAGCCCAGAGTAATTGTGCTATTATGAATGTGTTAGATCATGGTTGCAGTGCAATTATTCAATCTGTAGTTCTGGTGCATATTTTTCACTTGAATATGTGAGGTAGAAAGGTTGAAGTGGGTTAGGAAAATGCAGAGCTCCTGTATGACTGACAGTGAATCTGGATTTCAGTATAGTACTTTCTTTGAAATTAAATTGATCTGGACTTAGGGACAGAGTAAATTCCACCACATACTCTATATTTTTTTCTGTAAGGTAGAATAATCAAGAATGAATGGGATTTTTACAGGGGTGAAGTCTGAAGAGGTGATAGGGTCAACTGGATTTAGTTTAAATAACCACTCCCTATTTGCATTAATTACTCTTTCAAGTCTGATAGACTCAAGAGATCAAACTACAGTACCAATATCCCTTCACAGATGAGCACGTGACTCTGTGCTGAGGACGAGTTTAAAACCATTTCACAACTTTTTCAGTTCATGTCAGGCTACTTCTACACTAAAAATTTCAATAGTTTTTATCAATCCTATTTCAGTAATTAGAAATAATTGATCCTACCTTGTCAGTAAGAAGTATGCTTCCATCTCTGGTAGGGGAGACAGTCTACTTCCCTTCTCTAATTTTTATAAAGATTCAATGTCATGTAAGCCCAAGGTCTTTTCCAGTCTCCAATCAGCAGATAATCTGGGTCTAATTAACTCTCAGGCACCAGCGCTCTCATTCCCAGAATCTACAAGGCAAAGAACGTGGTGTTTTTCTTTAAAGGTGGTGTACTATCATTGCCTCTATAACCCTATAACTGATTTGGAGGCAAACTGAAGCAAGGTTAGAAAGCTGCAGAACAGCAGCATTAAGAATGCTGGGTTTGAAGTTAATTTTAGGTTTTATAATTTTTTTAGTAACCTTAGACAATTTACTCCTTTTATGTCTCATTTTCTAATTCTGGAAAATGGAGTCATATTAGCGTCAAGGAGTTTTATGAAAATTTAATGACAGTTTATGTAAAAACACAAGTACACAACCATATCTCTATTTTCTATGCACTAATAGAACCACTTATATTTTCTGAACAATTCAGGATTCATAATGTGACAAGAGAAAACACTTGAAATCGAAGCCACCAAGTAAAATTCAGGCAGTATGGATCAATCGTTTTCCCTGCGCTGGCATTCTAATCTTGCTGAGGCTCACACTCCCAAAGTTTTGGATTACTCTTAAACTCACTCACATGAGGCACTTGCAAAATTCTCATGTTTGTTCTCTGTCCCTCTTTACAAACTAACGCTCGCAACTATGATGTCCGTCTCTTAAGCGCTGTTTCAAAGACTCGGTGTAAAATGCTAGAGACAGGACAAAACCCACCAGAGTGGGCCTTCCTAACACGCTGGCATAAAGATCCGAAGGCCTTCAAAGACAGGAGGGGTGACGTGGGCGGTGCCAGGGCGGAGGCCGTCACCTGACAAGAGCGGGACTTGCAGCCGGCGAGCGAGCGCTGGCGCCAGCCGGAAGTGGACAGCCCGCTTCTTTCCCTTCGGGAGAGGCCGCGCCACCCGCGCGCCGGCGGAGACCGCGAACTGCAGGACCTGCGCCTGCGCACAAGAAAGCTGGCGCAGAGTCTGCTTCCGGGGGCGAGGGGCGGGGAATCCCTTTAGTTTCCGGGGCGGCGGACACGGAAGTGCGGAAACGGAGGCGTTCTCAGGTGCTAGTTTGCGGCGCGGCTGCCAGGGCGAGATGGAGCGGTGCGCGGCGGCGGCGGCAGAGGGTCGGGATGGTCTCCGGGAGCGGCAAGGCTTGTTCGAGGTTGAGAGGCAGCAGCAGAACCGCGAAGTGCAGCGTCAGACCGGGACAAACGGTCTTCCGAAACACTCCTACTGGTTGGATCTTTTGTTCTTCGTCATTTTGGACGTGGTGTTGTTTATCTTTGTGTATCTTTTGCCATGGTGAGTATCCGGAATGCAGGGTTGAAGTGGTGAGGGGCTCGGAGACCATTTACTCCATTTGTGGGGGTGCAGACGGCGAGCTGAATCCAGCGAATTTCCCTGTCCAAGATCACGTAGCTGGGGAGGCGTGGCGTCGGGTGGGCGGGGGAGTGGGAGGAAGACCGGAGCGAACATGTCCTTCCTTGGCACCTCAGTGTGAGCTTCCAGAGAGGTGTGGAGGAAACTTGGCTTCGTATTTTCTTATGATTTGGAGTGAAACCAGCAGCACCACCATGAAGGGACTGGAGAAGTTATTTAGCTTTTTGGCTCTTTATTTTTTTTTTATCCAGCATTTGGAAGGAGGGCACAGAGGTATAGTGAACGTTAAATGAGATAGTAGTGATTTATCTAAAAGCGGTTTGCCTGAACCTACAGGAGACTCCACAGCTCTCCTGGACTTGGAGTTGACCGTTGTCGCACTATAAGTTAACTCTTCTTAATCTTCATGCTTACGAGTTTTTACTTCTGAAATTTACACTTCTTGTTAGGCAGTCACTTTTTTCCTCATTCCTATCCCTTCATTTCCACAAAGATTTGGGTGTCTTAGGCCTCATTGTCTCTGACTTCTTTGACAGAAAGGGATGGGTAATTTTTATAAAATTCTCTGTCAAGCCATTTGTAAAGGGAGAAATTCACTTTCTTCCCCATTTTTTGGTTGAGACTGGTACCTCAAGTACAATTTTCTAAAAAATTATCTGAATTTTCAGCTCTGGATAGAAAATGGAAGCCTTACTAGAAATAGTCTAGGTCTTTTCTCCTTTTTATCAATATATAAATCATCTAGGAATTGAAGAGTGGCTAAAACAATCAAGATTTTCAGAAATTGGCATTAAGTGTTAAAATGGGAAAATAAAAGGAAATACTGCTGACAAATACTTGTTTTTTACAGACTGGTTTGCTGATTTCTAAATGAAGAAGTTGACTCCTGGAGTGAATTATGAAAATGACTACAAACTTCTTGAATAGAGAAGACAGGATTGTGCAGTAGAAGAATTTCAAAACTCTGTGGGACTTTCCTTTCATTTTACACTTTTTTCATTTTACTTACTTTCTCTCTCATTTGGAGAACTCCATTAAATGGATAGGATCTCACCCATTCATACCCAGGTTCTTAAAACTAGACCCTTGGGTTCATGTTTAAAAACTTTTTCAAACATCTGATGGCTTTACAGGGGCTGAATATAGTAAAGTATTTGTACTTAAAGCTTTAGTGTATTCATTAAAAAATATAATAATGTCTTTCCTCTAACGTTTTAAGGGTTGATCAGGTTTAATATGCTATAAATAATATGGTGAATAATAAGGTGAGGAATTTATAAATTCAAAAGTAAATTACTCAAAAGTGAGGGAGGGATTTTGAGAGAAGGAACAAAGTGTTCTTAGAATGTTTGGAGGCTGTAACACAAAAGATACACAGAAAATGTAGGCCCACAATTTATCTATTGGTACCAGTTTGGTTTTTAGATTAAGGGGGACTCTGTTATGAAAAGATACATCATGTGCGACATGTTGATACAGTCTTAGAAAAAGTAGATAATATCCAGTATTAGAAAGCTGTCATTCATGTCCTTTTACGTGCATGTCTCCTCTTTTCTTCCTTTACAGCTTCTTAGCCCCTTAAAATGTCTATAATTTACTTAAATGCTTCAGTAAAGTCAGTATGATACTTATTCAACAGGTATTTGAACTCTCATTATTGGCCAGCCATTATTTTAAGCAATGAACAGACAAAAATTCTTGCCTTCATGGACCTTACGTTGTTATTCTTTAAATATGTTATTTAACAGGAATTTACATTCTAAGGGGATCAGCTAGCATTTAATCAGGCCACACACACGCCCAAAGCAAATAAGAGCACTTCAGAAGCTATTCCTATTAGCTTTAAAAGCTTTATATGAGAAATGTTAGAAAAATGGGCTGTTGTCATTGAAATTAGTGGCATTCATTTGAACTATCTTAATCATTTTGGATATATTCCCTTTTATAAACAGGGCATAAGATCTAGTAAACTCCCCATTTTCTTCCTTTCAGAATGGCTCTTAGGTTTAGAGTCAAGTCTGGAATTGATTTTGGAGGATTGCAATTGCCTAATGCTGACTACAAAGTTAACATGCCTCCAGGGTATTGTTGCATCTGCCTAAAGAACGGTTTATGGAAGGTATGGTCGAAGCATCTAGAGGGACACAGAACTAGAATTTCACAGAGTTTACCTGTTTCACTGAGTTTACCTGCATGACCTGTTTTTGCACTCCTTGCTAATAATTTCGTCTAGGGCTGGGCACGGTGGCTCACATCTGTAATCCTAGCATTCTGGGAGGATTGTTTGAGGTCAGGAGTTCAAGACCAGCTGGAGCAAGAGCCAAGACCCCTGTCTCTACTAAAAATAGAAAGAAATTAGCTGGACAACTAAAAATATGTGGAAAAAATTAGCCAGGCATGGTGGCATGGACTTGTAGTCCTAGCTACTTGGCAGGTTGAGGCAGAAGGATGGCTTGAGCACCGGAGTCTAACACGCTGTAGTGTGTTGTAACAGCCTGTGAACAGTCATTGTCCTCCAGCTCAGGTAACATAGGGAGACCCCCATCCCCCCAAAATAAAATAATCCCTTTAAAAAAATGGTGGTAGTATGAAGGTTGAATCTTTCTTACAGATAATAAGAAATTGTATACCTACCATCGAACTGTACCATTGCAGGTATAGTGTCTGCTTACACTGCCCACACTTTGAAGGCTTTTAAGTGGATAAATGAAACACAAAGAAAAGTTGCAAACTCACTAGGACAAAAACAAAGACATCAAAAGAATAACATCAATGTGATTTTAATCTGGTAAATTCACATACTTAAGTGGAAACAATTGTTTTAATTGTTCCATTTGAAATGAATTGGTATATGAGCAGTTGCAAGAACAGATTTTAGGGTCTGTTAACCTGAAAATTTTAGGATGTAAAGCGCTCCAAATATCTAGTCCCTGTGTGGCATGGGAGTACATTTGGAGACTTGAGGATATTTAGGGTCAGTGAAGGTTATTTAACGTAGATTATGCTCTAAGTCATCAAATAAGGGCTAAATCTGGCTTGCTACCTGTTTTTGTAAGGAAGGCC
This sequence comes from Avahi laniger, assembly GCA_963575035.1. Taxonomy (NCBI): domain Eukaryota; kingdom Metazoa; phylum Chordata; class Mammalia; order Primates; family Indriidae; genus Avahi; species Avahi laniger. Next base: position 9,948 of record CAUYSK010100146.1, read on the forward strand.
TGTGTGCTAAGAATAGTTTTTATGTTTTAAAACTATTGAAAAAAATCAAAAGACTTTCATGACATGTGAAAATTACATGCAATCGGGTTTCAATGTTGACAATGTTTTACTGGAAAATAGCCATGCCTATTCGTTTACATATTATTAATGGCTGCTTTCACACTACAAATACAGAGCTGAGTAGTTGTTAGAGAAATTTGTGATCCACAAAGCCTAAATTATTTACTATTTGGATCTTTATAGAAAGTTTACCAACTTTTCTACCAGCTGTGATTGTTGTGCTGAAGTTTAACTTTTACGAACCTCTTGTGACAGACAACATGTCATGATCAGTGAAATTCCAAGTACCCTCAACTTACATTTCCCATAAAATACATAATCCATGGGGGAGGAAGGCAGAGCAAGTGGGGGACACAGTCCATGAATACAAAGTCCAATCATATTAACTTAAAAATCGGTTTATCTTAAAAATTTTTTTGAACTAGAAGCAACTGATTTCACAAGAAAATACAACATTCTGAAGATAAGTATTTTAAACATTACAATTGTTGGTTGCATTATTTAAAAAGTTATAATAAGCTTCTAACAAGATGTATAAAAATAAATATGTGCACCCTAGAAGTAAAAATTTTACACATGAATGATTAGTGAGTAAATATATATTCAATCTGTATTTGGAATGTCGAATCAACATAAAAAATGATCAGTTTTCTAGTTTGTTTCAACTGGACAGTACTTTAAAAGAGGCAAAATTGGATAATTTTAGTTGATGTTTGCAACTCAGCTGAAAACACAAATCTAGGAAACTGCTGTTAAATATAGAAATTAGCTCAAATGTTTCAAATAATATATTTCCAATTGGCTATCTTAACCAAATATAGACTAAAAAAAAAAAACCTACACAGAAAGTTTTTGAAAGCCATTAAAAAGCCCAGTTTTTCTAGTATTTTACAATGTTATAAAAGCAGCCATTAAAAACATTGACATTTCAAATACAATTATACAAACTTTACATTATTTACAAACCCTCCGTACTAAAAATTATGTTAAAAATAAGATTTCTTCAAAGATAAAATTAAATTTAGTTGGTATTCAAGTATTTCTAATAAGAATATAAAATAATAATCACCTACTATTATAGTTAGAAAAGGCTAGTAAAAACTTGTCTACAGGTAGAAGATAAAATTTGGCCAAGATCTGGTAAGGTTAAACTTTTACAAGTAATTATTTTCTATTTATCTAAAAGTATTCATATTTGATCATTTACATTTTGGAATATTTTAATGCAATTTATGGAATCAGTCAAGATATTAAATATACTAATTAGTTTATTGAATAATTATGAAGTTTACCCATTTAGGAATGTAAAAAAACTTAAATTCTATGATTTTTAATTCTCTGGAGTGTACATTATAAAACTATTCTAAACTACAATTAGTTTATCAGATTAGTACAAAATGACAATTGATAAAATAAGGCAATTAAAGTAACTTATTTTCACTCCTAAAGTTACCATAATAATGAAAATTCCTTTATTTTTAAATAAAGTCCTTTCCATGAAAGTAGTTGGGGTAAAATTACTATTTATTTGGAGTATTAAAAAAGGGAAGGCTGCTAAATAAACATTTCAGTAAAATTAAACCTTCTATATGAAAGGTAGAAATTTAATCTGGAAACCTAAATAGATCTTCAGATTCAAGAATGTGAAAAATCAGTAAAATGAGTTGACAAGATTATAGCAGAGAATATGTAGGCAGTTACAGTGACATTCCCAGTAAGAGGGCCCTAGGTTAATTCCTAACACTGGTTATTAGCAGCCCAACATAAACCAAACCAAAATAGAGACCATTCACATTTCATATAAAATTTCAAAAAAATGTAACAAGATAAATAAATATACTAAAGTTTAAGTATTTTAACTTTTTAGCTTACATAGCTGAAATAGGATTTTTGAATACATATAATAGTCAAAGGCCTAATTTATATTAGCTAGATATTCTGAAGATAAAAGTTCTAGGAGCAAAGTTAAGTTCTGTCTGACTTTGAAAATTTAATTTAAAAACTAATCATTAAGGCATTTTTTTTATGCTATCGAATTCAAGGATCAAATTTTTTTTAAGACACTTAAAGGGATCATATGTAGTAGACTATCACAGAAGTCAAAAACAATGGGTGAAGCCCGCTTTTGGTTCCCCATTAGAAAGTGCTTCTTCATTAACCAAGTACTTCTTTGACTAGATAAACTACATATCACTTGGTATTTTTCCACTTAGCATAGTTTACAATCTACACACATGAGTACTGGTTAGTTTAATACTGGTTAGTAGCCACATGATAGAGGGACAAATTTAATTTTTATTCAACTGTAGCACATAGCAAATGAATTGTTATATACCCCAATTTTCTATTTTTCGAAGCATGCCAAGACTATTCAAAGGGAATTTCTAAAATACCCAGTAAATTGATCATCATAATGCTTTATATAAATTATACACACACACACACATATAAAACGATAATGACTTTAAAAATGCCATGGGTTTTGACTTCATGTATCACTAGGTTTGGTCAGTAGGTTCCTGTTATATTTAAATGGCCTCTGAGAAGTATAAGCTTGCCAATTTTGTCATTTATCTATTACAATGTATGCTAGGTTTACATGTTTGCTCGGAAGGGCAGCTTGAATCCAGACTATTAAGTGACACAGGTCCTAGCCGTCTTTCACTCTGAGACAGTGAATTATCATTACAAAAGCCACTGCTTTCTGGAAAACAGAGCTTGGGCCTCTGATGGTATTTCAATCTGTATGTATCAGTCATGCAGCTATCAACTGAAAAATAGGTAGTTAATGAAACTGTCTCACTTGGACATGTAGAACCAGAGCCTAGTTCTGGTTGGCAAAATGCATCAACTGCACCTGAGCTGGCCTGAAAATCAGTTGAAGAGTTGGACGGGTAGTCTGATGTGTCGCCAACACATTCTTTCACTTGAAATGTTTCTTTCCGTCTTTTGTCATTCATATACGTACTCCCTTCTAAACTTGGTTCTGAAGCTGAACTTAAACTGTGCTTCGGAAGACTAGTAGAATTAGCTTTAAATGCCTCTGTAAGATTGACATCAAGTGGAGATTCATTTTTCTCTGGCTGTGGCACACTGGTTATGGCATATTTCTTTGGTGGCAAAGGGGGTGGTGGATTCTGGCAAAGGAGTTTTGACATCTGACAACCATCAGACTTGCAGGTTGACTGAATTATATGTTCCCTGGATAGAGAGTTTGCAGAGTAACATGGTTCTATCATATTTTGTTGCTGGCTGAGGGGAGCAATTTCTGGCTTTAACCCAACAGTTCTCATGTGTGAAGACCACAATGAAGACGGTGAGACTAATTCATTACTGTTCACTCTCTTCCCAGAAGCAGAGTTATCACCATGAAAAGGCAAACCTCTTTTCTCAGAATTTTCTATGCTAAGCCACTCAGAAAATCTGCATTCATTTGGTTTTTCAAGTTTCTGTTCATCTGACTGGTGGATATGCTCTGCTACAGTATTGTCCTTGAGTATTATTGGTGGCCTGGATGAAGGAAGTAACTTGCCATTGGTTTCACATATATGTGACCTAAAATATGAAAATAAAAACAAAGCTGAAACACTGTATGCAAATATGTGAAACTGAGAGAAACTAAACTTTGTCCTGTAGTTTGATTTTCCCAATATATGGTTTATATTAATTTTTTTAACATAACAGAGAATGGAAGATATTTGCAACCATTAACATTTTCAACTTTCTCCAAATCCAAAAATCTTCATGCCAGAATACATGAATACTTAACAGAAACATCCATCATTACCAAAATCATATTTCTAATAATTAGAGATGTAATTTTAAAAGCTCATTTCAACTTAAAAACACTGAAATTACATTTATTTGTACTAAAATATAGCATAGAACTTAAGGAAAATACTACAACCAAAGAATTCAGTACTGCCAAACACCTTCCCACCAACATTCCAAAGTTTAAAGGCAATAGAGGTAGAAGTGTTTGAATTTTGATATATAATGCTGTAAGGATGGTCTATTGAAAATAATTTAATCAAGATTACCTCTAATAATTATCTTCTAAGGTAAAGATAAATGATATCACATTGCAAATTATTTTTCTAATATGAATTACATGGAATTGAATTAGAATAGAATGGTTAAAAAGAGTTGAGGCTTTGTTAGGCAGACAGAGCTATAATCAAATCTTAGCTCCATTCCTTGGGGCACATTACTTAATCTAAGCCTCAAATGTCTTCTTTTTTTGTAAAATACTACCTACCTTGTAAGAATGCAAAACAGACAATCAGCTATTGCACCTGGCACTTTGTGGGCCTCGATCCTGAGGTCCACATCCTACTAATAATCCCCAATAAGGAGGCATCATAACACTGCAGACCCACTGCTTCTGTCCTTCTGATAAAGAGTTCCTATGATACATGCGTTTAGGAAAAAGGTGTTTATTTCCAAATATCTATGATTACCTTTTTATCAAATGATTTTTTATCTGGAGATGTGATTCTGGGTGGAACTCATGAGGTTTATAGCCTGCTTCCAAGTTCCTGAGTTCTTTTCTAAAGCCTGTGGACGGGAGGAAAAAAAAATTACTTAAATGATCTTATAGAATTTATTCCATTTATATTTCTCTAAATACAAAGATTTCTATAAATAGATAATTCTCTACCAATTAAAAAACAAAAATGAATTCTTCAAGACTTAACTTAAAATAACAGCTCTTTTTTGAACCCTTTATACAAAATTCATGGTTCTTTCTTTAGTTTATTATCACTTGAGGGTGTCAGCAATGGCAGCACAGTGCTATTCCTGCTGGGTCATGTGGAACCGTGTTTCTCCCCTGTTACATGAGACTTGATCTTCACTGACAATGTGTTATGATGCAAAAATACAGCATCTGAAGATAGATGGCTTGGGTTGAAGTTTGGACTAACTAATTATGGGTTGGTAAGCAAGCCTCTTAACCCCTCACAATCTCAGTTTCCTCGTTTATACAATGGGATGATAATCCATTTTATCTACCTCATAGGAATATTAGGAACTTCAAGTGAATTAAAAGGGGTGGGAAGTTATTACGACAGCATATAAAATATTATACCACTACTAATTAGCTATCATTTATTGACTGTTCACTCAAGTTGTAAAAAGAACCCTATGAAGAAATTACTGTCATCTTGATTTTACAGATGAGAAAACAGCAGCTTAGAAAGGTTAAGTAACTTGCCCAAGGTTATATAGCTAGCAAATGCAGAACTAGATTTGTATGATTCAAAAGTCCTCACTTATTCTTAACCGTGATGCCGTATTGTCTCCTTATAATTATTACTTATCTCCAATTCTGACATATAACAGGCACCAAATAGTTTTTAAATTTAACAGTATTATGAAAAAAGTTATACTAATTTACAGTGTGACTCTTGTTACTTCCAACCCTGGTACATGGTAAGATCTCAGATTTCAAGTTAACCATTTTCTCTCACTTTTCTTTTTTTTTTTAACTATAGCTAGGTAGAATACAGTGCCATGAAAAATATAGCAGATCTACTTCTTTTCTCTCTGAGCAGTGATTCTGAGAGAGTTAACTGACAGCCTTTAACAATATTAATGTTCAGAGGAAAACATTATCTACATTTGGATTTCTCTCTACAAAATATTATCTTAACCAAAACAACTCTACTAAAAATGGTTATTGCCCTCTAATCTTTAATACATCAAAATAATATGAATTCTGGACTATCGATAAAGTACGCCCAACTGAACAAACAAAACCCTGAAAGCTAAAACTTGTTTTATAGGGTAAAGATGAAGAAAAGGGAACTAAGATATTTGGATTTATACAGAAATTTACTGAAAACCATCCCAGTTTTTGATACCCCCTATGGGAGAGCAAGTGTTTCATATCTGAGAACCTAAAGGGCAGAATGAACAACCGCATGAAAAACATACTGTTTTCTTCTTGTAAATCACTCTCACCATTCCCACCACGTTCCCAGCTCACTGATCTAGGAACAGATAAGTGTGAATTGAGACAAATCTTATCTTTCCCTCCCCGCCATCTCAAGTCTACAAGTGCCACACTAATGAAACCTCACAAAGGCAGTAAAATTTATCCCAGAAAGTCTCTCTAGAAGGAATATGTAATTTTTCATGCTTAAGAAAACAGTTGTGGGTAAGCCTGACACACTGCTTCAGGCTCAGAAACGTCATCACTCTCTTCAACACCTATTTTTGATTTGGAAAAAGAAATATACTAAGTAATGTCAAAAGAACCTCAATAATTTTTCAATGCTTAAAGCTTGAATAATTTTTAAGTTGAAATTATGTTTATTTCTTAGGTTATCCATAATTTCAAGTTTAATATTCACAAATAAGAAAAAAGTAAGTATTTGATTCTTGAATAATTCTTTACTTTTATTACAGTATCCACACAATAGACAGCAGGAGGCAGCAGAGGTTTTATAGACATGTTTGAAATTGTAATATCACTGTGGCAGGCATTCAACCAAGTGGTCTGACTTCAGAATTCTAACTAACTTAAAAATAGATGTGCTATTTTTCTCTTCTGCTGACACAGACATCCATGTGTCTTTACAGGGAATCCTGGCTCCAGGTTATTTGCTAATCTAAAATAGTCTGATTTTAACACTTGGCACAGAAAAAAACCTCACTGTTAAGGCAAAAAGCTTTCATAATACTAATTTTGATACTGTATCCAAAAAAATCCAAAGCAAAATAGTCAAGAAATCAAAATACATATTTCATTTGAAAAAATGACCTAGGTTTAAAAGAGATTTATATAGCAATAAAACCAGACTGCTGGTCTAGACAATGTGATCTTTACTCTTGTATAGTGAAATTCCAGAATATATCGGCGATACTACAACTATAAACCCTAACCATTCAAAAGAAATAATTTAATCGATGGCCTGATTTACAGTAAAAGTACATTTAAATGGAATTGCAATATGTCAGAATAATCACAAAACTTTGGATAAATATTTCTGGCTAAATTTACCACATATTAAAAGGAGGAGGGAGATACTTTAATATATAATAATCTATACTATTGGATACCTAAATTTTGGGATGTCACTAAATAAAAAGGCAGGAATCAGTAACTTGTTTTCTCGCGGGGATTATAATTTAAAGGAAAAACAAATATTGCTATTTTGCTACAAATTAAATTTCAATTTTGAAAGTTTATAAATATGTTTTAAAAAATACATAGATAGCCATTTGTTGCTGTCGGTGGGCCACAGCAACAGAAATTACATGTTATCAGTCTATGAAATATTTAAAAGAATTTAACGTGCATAGAAAGAAAATCGATTGATAAAAGTGTCTCTTTCTCTAAATACACTTTCCTATGTATTTATTTTAAATAAACAAACTCTTCAGTTTGGCAAAAACATCTTACAGAAAATTTGTATAAACTCTTCCAATAAAATCTTTCACTTACTAATTCTAGGATTTAATATTAAGGACAGTATATTTAAGAATGTGGAGGTATAGACTTTTTGTATAATAAGGAATAAGGGAATTAACACATTTTTTTGATCACCGATTAACTTCTTTCACTCTTATTTGTCATTTACAAGATCAGGGCTCCTAGGCATGAACTGATACTGACTTCAAGGATCAACTGAGATTCAGCGAAGTGTTGCAGAGTCCAAAGGCAAACGGCAGAATTTTTTGAAAGACCTGATAATTGCTTTATGAATTGTTATGACCTTCACAAATCCTTGCCTATGTATTCATCTCAGTAGATAACCTCACCTCACAGAAGAGTCCGTTAGGAATAACTACTTCAACTGCGCCACCAAACGCGCACACACACCAATCCACACCTGCGCTCCTTTCCGTCTCTCATTGCAGAAAAGCTGCCGTTACTTTTTAGTTCAAATCCTGTCTCTCTACCTTCTTTGTTTTCTTCTCATGCTACCTCCAGGGTCTTACCTATCAATTATTATTCTGTTCTGTTCTTCACACTTTTCTCTCCCTCTATAAATCATTAAGTTCCTTATCTTCTGCAATATAAATGCCCAAGCATCTCCATTTTAAAAAGCCAAAACTAAGCTCTTAGTTTCATTTTCTCCTCTAGACAATGCCCCATTGCTATCTACAGCAAGTTTTGACAGACAAAATTCATTTCTTTACTTCTTTTATTTACTTTTTATTTTACTGTAATCTTTTTTAAAACTTTTTATTTGGAAACACTTTCAAAAAGTTCAAAAAAGTTGAAAGATTAAATACCTGTATATCCTTTCTCTGAATTCACCTACTATTAATATTTTAATAATAGGTTTTTCTTTCGGAACCGTTTGAGAGTAAGTTACAAACATCATTTACTTTCAAATGTACTTTACCTCTAAATACGTCAGCTCTACCTCAGTCTTGCTTCTGTTTCTAATGTTCCTCTAACACTGCTTTTACTCTATCGCTAATGACTACAAACTAAATCAAACTGGCACTTTTTAATCTGTATTCTGCTTAATCTGTGGCCGCTCTTCCCCTAACGCTCTCCATTGCTCTGGTTTTCCTGCGTAGCCCCTCTCCTGGATTTGCTCACACCTTTCTAGCTACTCCTTGTTGTACCTTTCCACAACTCTCCCTCTCTCCAGCCTTACCTCACCTCTCTTCCTCATGCTCCTTACTTTGTCTGTTTTTTGTCCTTCAATTTCCAGTGTTCCTGAAGGGTCTTGTCCGTGTATGGCATTGAATTCCTATATATGCTGATGGTGACCAAATAAATCTTTCCTGAGTCCTAGACTTATGATCCTATGCGCCTAATTAATCTTATTTACCTGGACGATAAACTCAATAATTCAAAAATAAACCTGGCACCCCACCACACCCCCCCCCGAAAACTGTTCCTTCTTCTCATTTTGGTAAATGGTGTATCTAGTTATGTAAGTCCCAAATACATCTATCCCTGCTTCCTCCCCCCTTCCCTGACACTGTACATCTGCCACAAAAGCCAACTGATTCTTCTGCCTGCATTTGCTTAGAGTCTCTCAAATGTTCTTTCTTGACATTGGTACTGCCTTAGTGCATGCCCTCCTCTTTTCTCTCCTAGGCTATTACAATAGCCATCTAACTCATTTTTCTCCCACTACCCCAAATTTACTCTCTACACTGCCACCAGTCTTTTTTAAAATTCATGTTGGAACATGCCACTCTCCTTGTCCTTTGGTGCCTCTCCACTTCCTGTAATGATTAAAAAATAGCACAAAACAGCCTGAGCAACATAGCGAGATCCCATCTCTACAAAAAAACAGAAAAATTATCCAGGCGTGGTGGCGCACACCTGCAGTCTCAGTTACGTGGGAGGCTGAGGCAGCAGGATCACTTGTACCCAGGACTTTGAGGTTGCAGTGAGCTATGATGACACCTTTGTGCTCTATCTCAGGCAAGAGAGCAAGACCTTGTCTCAAAAAAATATGTGTGTGTTTGTGTGTGTATGTATATCTCACAAAGTTTCATCATGATCTGGCTTCTATCTATCCCTCTTGCCATCATCTCATGATTTTCACGTGTGCACTCCAGCACTGCATATACCAATCTATTTGTATTCTTCAAATATGTGACGCTTTCTCCTGACCACGTGATTTTGAACACATCATTTCTTCTGTCTTGAATGTAATGTAAGGCCTTTGCAATTCCTCCCTTTAGAATTCCTTTAGAATTCCATTTTAAAAGAGTGGCTAAAACATTACGAATGGCATTGTGGCAATTTCAACAATGTGCCCAAATAACAGCTTTAGGCAGCGTAGAGATGGATTTTTGCAGAACCCATAATGACATAGCAGATGAACCTATACAGTATCTCGATTAATGGAAAAAAAATGAAATAACTATAATGGCATCATTAAAAATTTTGGTTCTCTACCATCAAATATACTTGCATAGACTAGTATTAAAAATGATCTATATGTCAAACAAAATATGAAAATAAAAAAATTTTAAAGATCCTTAACTTTTTAAGTCTTTTAGCTACTGATAGAAAAATGATTCTACAGGTAAATAATGTAACTGTGCCCTCATTTTATAAATGAAAAATGGAAGAGAACCAAGAAAATCATAGACAGTCACAGAATTAAACTAAATTGTGCCTTGGGAGCGAGGATCATGCAAGGCAAGTTTGTAATTTGAGGAACAATTCCTATATTGCTTTTCCACATACTCTCAGTCCTAGACTTGAGGAGAGAAGTACACACACACAGATACTACAGGGTGCAATGCAACAGGAACAGAAGTTCTCAGGTCAAAGACTGGCTTAGAGAACAATGGTAGGCTCTGAAGTTTATTAAATAAAAAATAACTTTAGGCCGGGCGTGGTGGCTCACACCTGTAATCCTAGCTCTCTGGGAGGCCGAGGCGGGCGGATTGTTTGAGCTCAGGAGTTCGAAACCAGCCTGAGCAAGAGCGAGACCCCGTCTCTACTAAAATTAGAAAGAAATTAATTGGACAAC
>CAUYSK010100150.1:0-35962 GCA_963575035.1 Avahi laniger
ATAATTAAGGTCACCTTATATTGTTTAAAAATAAAAGAACAGGGCCGGGCGCAGTGGCTCACGCCTGTAATCCTAGCTCTCTGGGAGGCCGAGGCAGGAGGATTGTTTGAGCTCAGGAGTTCGAGACCAGCCTGAGCAAGAACGAGACCCCGTCTCTACTAAAAATACAAAAGAAATTAATCAGACAACTAAAAATATATAGAAAAAATTAGCCGGGCATGGTGGCGCATGTCTGTAGTCCCAGCTACTCGGGAGGCTGAGGCAGGAGGATCGCTTGAGCCCAGGAGTTTGAGGTTGCTGTGAGCTAGGATGACGCCACGGCACTCACTCTAGCCTGGGCAATACAGTGAGACTCTGTCTCAAAAAAAAAAAATAAAAAATAAAAGAAAAATTGAGAAAATGCACATAATATATTTAAATTACCACCCATGTGTGTTTCCTTATTTGCAGATTGGTTTCTCTGATGGCCTTTCATCCACCATGAAAGCATAGCTAATAGTCTTTGAGACACAGGGAAACAGGAGGCTGTGGTGAAAAAGAAAATCTTACCAGAGAAGAGAATATGGATTATAAAAAAATTAGAACATCTATATAAACAAAAACATAAAACATTCTCTTGTACATTTGAGAGGTACTATTCAAATATGCAACCTCATCATATTTTCAAAAAAGTTAAATAGTATGGTACATAAAAAAAGAACAATTTCCAAATAAGTAATACTAACAGAGTAACATGACTTTATTTTATTCTTAGTATTGTGACTTTTGTTATTTTTATAAAAATGATAAATGATCAATTCAAGCAACAAAGTAATAGAAAGACAAAATGCACACACCCACAATCCCATCACCCAAAATTAACCAACATGAATATTAAATTTGCATTATTTCAAAGATTTCCCCTTATGGATTGATGCATTCAAATATTATAAAATGGGATTATTGTAAATATAATTTGATAAAATACCTTAAATTAAACTTTTCATAAATTGAACACAATTTCCCTCCCTTCCTCCTTTCCTGGCTCCCTTCCTCTGTATTGCTGTTGGGCTATTTCTCTGACTTTTGGCCTATTGTTTTACATTCTCCCTTTCTGAGCTCCCTCTTTTCAAAGTTTATAGCATTAGATTTTACTCCCTTTCCTTTTTAATCTTTGATAGTAATTCTTTCTTGATTTTCAATTTTTGTTTATTTTATCAAGAACTGAAAAAGGGACATTGTGTGATCTGTCATTTCTCAATGTCAACATGAAAATACTTTCAACCTGCTTCTCTTTCATGCATTCGGTACATTCTTTTTTCTTTTTTTAAATCAGTTTTTTAAATTCCTCAAAGAGTTTTCATTAAGAATAGAGGAAGAATTATTAACTTTATGGAAGAATAGGGCAGACCATGTATACATTATAGAAGAAATGGAGACTCTGTTCTCCTTATAGACATAATTTCTAAAATACCATTTGTAAAGTACTTGAGACTTGAATTTTATTTGGAAATTTCTGCTTCATAGCATGAAAACAAAGGACTGTAAGAGTCAAAGAAACGCAATTATAGTCAGACCTCCATATCCATGGGTTCAGCATCCATGAATTCAACCAATGACGCATCAAAAATATTAAAAAAGAATAGACAATTGCCATCTGTACTGGACATGTACAGACTGTTTTCCTCATCAATACTCCCTAAACAATATAGCATAGCAACGATTTACGTAGCACTTACATTGTATTAAGTATAATAAATAATCTAGAGATGATTTAAAGTGTACAGGAAGATATGCCTAAGTTATATTTTATATGAGGAACTTGAGCATCCATGGATTTTGCTGTCCATGAAGGGCCCTGGAACCAATCTTTCACAAGTACCGAAAGGTGACCATAACCAATTTTCTTAAATCCTTTGGGACTTTTTTCTGAAAATCAGGTTCTCCTGAGTCAGCATCTGATGAATCCCAGTACCCTCATGCAAGGAGACCTAGAACCATCCTTCTTGGCCACTGGAAGCTGGTGTGGACACACTACAGTGAAGAACTGATGAAAAAATATAACTTGCTTTATTCCTCGTTTGAGGATTGCATGGCATAGATTTTTGTCAAAGTAGTTTCAGTTAAATTTTTCCAAATCAAAAAATGAACCTGAGCTTACAGGTTTCCTCCAGAAAGTGTTAAATAATCTTTTAATGCATCATAGATGTATTTTGCCTCTTCACTCTTCATTAAATTATGATTTAAAAAAGATTTGGGCATTCAAGGAAACTAAACTCCCAATCTGTTTTACAATGGAGAGAATCTAGTCCCATAGAGTTTATGTGTGTGTATAAAATATGATTTAATAAAAACATATTTTAGCTAAAATAGATTTAAAATATTTTGTTATCTCATCGACACAGTGCTTGTGTTCTATCCTCTAAAATCTCTTCAGGATAGGAAAGCTATCTTTTTTCAACTAAACTCGACCCAACATGATATTTGAATGCCACATGTCAGGACAAAGAGTTTAGGCAATTAAAGATCTAGGAGTGGGGAATCTGCCGCCTGAAGGGTACATGGGGCCCTCCAGATCTCCAAGTGTGGCCCCTAGAATGAATCTAAACTTTAACAAACCCTTTATTAAAAGAATTTGTTCTATAAAATTTGAATTCAGTCAAAAGGCCACACTCAAGGATCCAGGAGGCCACATGTGGCCCCATCTGATGGTTTGGTCTGGGAATTCAACTGGCTGTTAAATAATCATCTAATTGAGAGTGTGTAGGGGAGACTGAGGAATCGAGCAGGAATAAGTCTCCTGCGTCTGAAACTGAGATGAATTATGTGCCCATAAAACACGAGACAGATATCAGGTTACTCATTATGCTACACGAAGAATCAAGGAAACAGAGTAAGCAGTGCAGCTAGTTAAGAGAATCTGTAAAATTAAAGCTCATCTGTTTGAAAATCAAGTTCGGCTAGACAGAGAATACCTATCATTACAAGTACAGAAAGTAAATTGTGATTTGAGTGGAATGTATTTATACAGCTAGTCTTAGCCGATATAATGTCTTTTCATAAATTTTCACAAATTAGGCTCTCTAAACAAGGCTGATTAGATTTATTCTCTATAATTATCTCGATGGTTAAACAGCACAAGATACATTTTCACAAATGTGGCAGGGTGGGGTGGGGTCACAGAAGGCCACTGCTGAGGAGCAACATGGCCGGACAGGGTCAGTGACTCACATGCTTCTCTATGTAAGGTCATCTTGGATTAGAAATTTGGGAAACATCAGATATAAAGAGTGAGGAGAATACATTTATTTCTTGCCTTTCTCCAAACTAGACCTTGATACTCTCATGACCTTGTTTCTTTGGAAACTCCCAGGATAAAAGAGGAAACATTCATTAACTTCCTTTAACATGGGTCCTGGGCTCCCTCCCCTATTCTGATTAGCTTCTGATACTGAGAACCAATTGGATCTGGCTCAGGTGACATCAATTGTTCTAAATATTTTACAGAAATTAATGTCAGCATTTCTCACAGGTCTGGAATTTCCCACCAATTTCTAAAGACTGGCAAAGGAAACTCAGAGTTGGGAAAATATTCTCATTCAAGGGTAAATTTCCAATAGAATCTTAACTAGCGTTATTTGTACCCAGACTTACTAAACCAACAGAAAGGTAATCTAGAAAAATACAAGAATGTGTGCACAACATGTATGCATACCCACATGTATACGTATGTATTTGAAAACAGGAAAACATGACATTTTGATTAAGAGATATTGGAAACATTTTATTATAATAATAAAGACATTGTTTTGTTTTAAAATAAAAATGCAGATGATGAAGATAGTAGTAACCACAAAAACTTGCATACTCAAGGACTGGCTGCACACCTGGCCCCCTGAACCCTGGGTCATCTTTTCTCCACACCCCTATGTCCAATCAGCACTGAGTCCTGTAGCTTCTACTGTGCAGCATCTCTCTAATTAGTCTACTTCCAGACATCCCACCACCACTTTGTATAAACCATATACATTTCCTGTTAATGTCTGCAGCAGTGTCTTAGGCCATTAGGGCTGCTATCACAAAATACCACAACCCAGGTGGCTTGTAAACAAGAGAAATTTATTTCCCATAGTTCTGGAGGCTGGAAAGTCCAACGTCAAGGTGCTAGCAGATCCAGTGTTCGGTGAGGGCCAACTTCATGGTTCGTAGAGGGTGCCTTTCTGCTGTGTCCTCACATGGTGGGAGGGTAAACAAGCTTTCTTGGTCGCCATTCATGAGGGTAGAGTTCTCATGACACATCGACCCCCAAAAGCCCCACCTGTTAATACCAATACATTAGTGATTCGGTTTCAACATATAAATTTTGGGGCGGACACAAACATTCAGTCCATAGCAAGCAGCTTCACCCCTATCACCCAGCTGCTTCACTCCTGCCAGAGGGTCTCAACGCGGTAGCTCTTTCGTATAAAACCCGATACACAAGGAAAGCCCTCTGTGACATAATTGCTACCACTGCCACTGGCTTTTTCTCTCTCCCTTGCACTCCGGCCTCCAGAATCTTTGCCTTGGCTCAGACACAAGTTCTCACCCATTTCTGTGTTGGTGCAAGCTCTTCCCCTGCCTCACAACACCCTAACTTCTTTTCTTTTCCTGGCTCATTCCTACATTTCCTTTCCAACCCGGCTTAGTCATCATCAGTATTGGGGAGCCCTGCCTGGTACCTTGACGACCATGCCAGGCTATGTTTGCTGCTCAGATACACTCCTATAATACCCCCACTAGACTGTATTCTGTGAGGGTGCATCCTGGATCCTTGCTGGCTTTTCAACAAGTTCCTACAGGCAAGTAGTTAAGGATCCCTGCTTTGGGATTGGTCAGATGTGGATATGATTCTCAACTCTTCCATTTTTGCATGTTGCTTAATTTCTCTGAGTCACAGTTTCATCAGCAACATGAATAATAATAATATCTTACAGTTGTTAGGCTTGAATGAATTAATGGGTTTAATTTAGCAGGGGAGGGAAGATTCCTTAAAAGGAATTGGCTCGTGCAATTGTGAAGGCTGACAAATACCGAGACCTGTAGTCGCTGGGCTGGAGATCCAGGAGAGCCAATATTATTTCAGTTCAAATCCGAAGGCCTGAGACCCAGGAGAGCCAATTTTAATTCTGAAAACGAGCCACATGGGCGACCTGAGACAGAGGTGGATAATGATGAGCTGAAAGCTGTAGTGGAAGAGAATCCATCTCAACCTACACATGAGTTAGCAGCAAGATTCCACATTACTATTTCAACAATATTGACCATTTGAAACAAATTGGCAAGGTAAATAAGCTGGATAGAAAGGTTCCACGTGAATCAAACAAGCATCAAAAGAGAAATCGTCTCGAAGCTTGCCTTTCTTTGCTGTCACAACATAAAGGTGAGCCACCGCTATACTGTATCGTTACATGTGATGAAAAACGGATTCTTTTTGATAATTGCAAGCATTCAGCACAATGGTTGGATAAAGATGAAGTGCTGAAACACAGTCCAAAACTGAATATGCATCAAAAAAAAAAAAAAAAACCAATGGTGTCTGTTTGGTGGTCCAGCACTGGTAGTATCCACTACAGCTTCATGAAACCTGGTCAATCAATTACAGAAGATGTCTACTGCAAACAACTGGACAAAATTATGAGGATGCTTGTGATTAAGCAGCCAAGATTGGGCCATAGAGACAGGTCAGTCCTCTCGCAAGACAACACTGGACCACATGTCACATCAACAACATTGTTCAAACTACAGAAGCTGCACTTGGAAACTCTCTGTCATCCACTGTATTCACCAGATCTTGAGCCAACTGACTACTGCTTCTTCCAGGCTTTGGACCACTTTTTGCAAGGAAAAATATTCAATTCTCAACAAGCTGTGGAAAACGCCTTTTGCGATTTCCTCGCCACTTGCTCTCCAGGCTTCTTTGCTGCTGGCATAAACAAGCTACTGTAAAGATGGCAAAACTGTGTCAATAGTTTAGGTGCATACCTTGATTAATTGTACTGCTTCTTGAATGAGATATAATAGATTACATTTTTGATTCAAAATCAAACATTTCATATTTAATGACCTAATATTAAGTAAATTGATCACAGCTTCCAGATACAAGATCAATGTACAAAAATGCATTGTTTTCAATTTATTAGCAACAAAAATGATAAAATGAAGTTTATAAGATACTATTTAATCATAGCCTTAAAAGTTAAATGGATTAGAATAATGCTAATGAAAACTGTGTAACACTTCTACACAGAAAAAATGAAAAGATAACAGTAAATGGAAAAATATATGCCTTATTCAAACATTCAAACACTCAAATTATTCTACAGATTCAATTCAATCCCAGTCAAAATCCCCTCAAATTTTATGACTGTGTATATTTATGTATGTGTATTAAGAAACTAATACTGAAATGTATTTTGAAATGCAAAAGTTCAAGAATATGTAAGGCAATTTAGAAGAACAAATTTGCAATCCTTACACTACTGGATTTAAGGCTATTATTAAGCTACAATATATAATATAGTGTGGTATTAGCACAAGAATATACAAATAGACTTATGTAACAGAACAGAGCATCCAGAAACAGATACCCATGTACATGAACATTTGTTTAAGACAAAGGCAGTACTGCAAAGCAGTGGGGAAAGGATGATCTTTTTGATGAATTGTGTTGGATTAACTGACTATTTATATGGAAGAAAATGAATTTTGATCTACATTCCACACTATTTAACAAAGACTTGCCAGATATATTTCAGATCTGAATGTGAATTGTAAAGCGATAATACTTTAAGGCAAAAACATAAGAGAATATACTGTGACCTTAAAGTATACAAAGATGTCTTAAACGAGATGCACTAACCGTAGAGGGAAAAGCATAAATAAGTTTTAGGCTACATTAAAATTAAAAACTCAATCTCATTAAAAGACACCACTAAAAGCATGAATAAGAAAGCCATAGAGTAGGAGAAGATACATTTAATACATATGATTGACAAAAGACTTGTATGCAGAATATATAAGAAGTTCTTACCAACCTATAAGAAAAAGACACACTACCTAATGCGTAAATGAGCAAGAGAGGCATTTCACAAAAGAGGATAGCCAAATGATCAAAATGGGTATATAAAAATATGTTCGACATCATTAGTCATCAGGGGAATGCAAACTAGAATCGTAATGCAATAACATTACATACCCACTAGAATAGTTCAAATTAAAAGCCCAGCTAATTTTTTTCTGTTTCTATTTTTAGTTGCCTGGCTAATTTTTTCTATTTTTAGTAGAGATGGGATCTCACTCTTGCTCAGACTGGTCTCAAATTCCTGACCTCAAGCGATCCTCCCACCTCAGCCTCCCAGAGTGCTAGGATTACAGGCGTGAGCCACTATGCCTTAAGAACCAGCTTAACTGATATCTCCAAAGGCTGCTTTTCTCCTCCCCAAGCTATGTTTTCCTCCTTTATATTCTCATTGTGATTTTTCTATCTCTATGATAGAACTTACTACCTCTTGTAAATTTCTGGTAACCGGTTTATCTCTTTGCCCCAGAGGCCTTGAATTTTGAATTTCTCAGAGGTTCACAAACCATAGCTTTCTCACACACACACACAAAACTCAACATGAAGTATACTATAATGAATCATTGAAATATGAAAAATTATAGAAAGAAGCAACTTGAAGAGTGTTAACATTAGATGAACACGCAGTGTTTTTGCATATATTGAACTTTTGTGTTATGGTAATACATCAAAAGTAAAAACTGAAGAAAAATTCACATGACTTTAGTTGCACAACAAAAGGCCAAATGAACAAGGACTCATGAAGAGAATAATAAATTCTCTTTATTTATTTGTCTTTTTTTTTCACTTGGGAGATTTATAGAAAGATTTGAAACAAACCTTAAAGTTAAAACAGTTGACATAATGCACTCCCTCATATTAAAAGGTAAATTTAAATGTTCTCCATTTTGAACATCTACTTAATAGTTTAACAAGCCACTGAAAATAATGTCTACTAAAAATTTCTAAAGCACAATTGTAGTCTACTTTAAATAAACACAGTAATGGTAGCCCAGATTTATCCACAGAGAAAATAATACATACACACGAACACATTATGAATTGATGCTTAACAAACAATTCACCATAAGATTTCTTCATACAACAAACTTTATTCATCACTCTAAAATGTGGTTTTGTTGAAGAAAAAAATGATTTAACCACAATTTCTCCAGAATACGGTAATTACAAAAAGTTAAAGATACCAGCCCAATCAACCAATCTCACCTAGAAATGAAAATACTGGCTTGTGTCCAGCATTTAAATATTTAAACCTGTCCCAGTCTGTTTATGTTTACCAAAAGCTTCAGTGATGAGGCTACATTACGGGGAGAAATACACTATTCTTAAATAAGACCGATTGCTCTATTAAAGTCTTTTGAGAAAAATATTAGCATGTTTTATGCGGCTTGGAAAAATAGCTCTTTGGAGGTATTTTATGTAATACTCAAAACCATTTTACGTGATTTCCCCTAAAGACACAGGAAAAACAACTTGCAAGAAAACAGAAAGGTTAGGAGTTCTGTTTTCAAAAGTTCAAAGATTAGCTGCTGCTAATTCTCATTTATTGGCTTTCTGCTACTGTGTTATTATCTTCTTGGTTTGCACAAGAAGAGTTTAATTTATTCATTAAACTCCATAAGTAGAACATATTATATGGATAAAGAAAGAGGAAGATAGATATGAGAGAGAGAAAGAGAGAGAGAGAGACTGAGCGCTAATATATAGCAGAAAAGGACTGAAACAAAAGGGGGTTAGAAAGATGCAGAGAATGAGAGACAGAGTGAAAGAATGAAAAATAGAAAATACATAATAAACCGTGTGTAGACAGACCACAGTCCATATACATACACATAGTCTACGGACTGGTTTTCTATTGCTGTGATAAGAAATTATCACAAACTTAATGGCTTAAAACAAACAAATAAAATTATTAACTTACAGTTCTGTAGGTTAAAAGTCCGACATGGTATCACTGGGTTAAAATCAAGATGTTAGCAAGGCTGTGATACTTTCTGAAGGCTCTAGAAGAGAATCTGTTTGCTTTCTCATTCAGGTTGTTGGCAGAAATCTGATCCCTGTGGTTGTAGCTGGACATCCCCATGTCCTTGCTGGGAACTATTGATGGCTGTTTCCATCTTCTTAGAGGCCACCTGCATTCTTTGGCTTGTGGTACCTTCAGCTCTCTAAGCCAGCAATGGCATACCTAATCTCTCAGACTCTTTGACTTCCTTCTCTTCTGCTTTTAAGGGCCTATGTTATTGCATTGACCCACCTGAATACTCTGTACAGCAGAATTCCAAGAAACAAATGTGGAATATATGAAAGATATGCAGATTCAAAATTTGGCAATCAGCCTAGTGATAATTGTTTCAGAAAAAAAATATTTTCTGTGGGTGCTAAAGCTACTGGGTAATGAATAGCAAGATATTTATATAGTCTCAAGTATCTCCCCTCAAGATATTTAGTAACTACAAGGGGAAAAATAGTAACTTTAGTGCAGAGAAATCTGACAGTCACAACCTTAAACAAATGATCAAATTTATTATCACCAATATTTAGACAAATAAGCATCCTATGTCTCTGATATAATGCACTGAGGACACAGCATTCTATTGTGGAATTCTTTCCACAAATCATAATAAAATTTTAGTTATGAGGAAGCATCAGACAAGTCCAAATTGAGAGGCATTCTATGAAACAAATGGTCCATAATCTTAAAAATACCAAGGCTATTAAAAAAAAATAAACAGAAGAACTGTTCAAGAATAAAGGAAAAGAAAGAGACAGAACCAATCATTACAACAAGTTATTCGGCATTAGGACCTGGATAAGGAAAGCTCATTTATTTTGAAATAAAGAAAATTATTGAAACAGTTAGCAAAATTTGAATAGTAGAGACTACTCCTACGTTAAGGATGGCTAAATTGATTATTACCCTGTGGTTGCGTAAAAGAATATCCTAGTTTTAGGAAATATACACCAGTGTTTAGGGGTAATGGAATACTATGCATTACTCCCAACTGATTCAGAAAAAGTATAAATATGCATGCAGATAGATAAAATGGTAAAGAGAATGTTAGGTTAGTCTGTGCAGATGCTCCCTGGTCCCCCGGTTCCCAGTGTCAAGAATACATAATGGTACTGAGTCAAGCTGATGACGGAGTGATCACAGAAACAGAGCAGTTTTATACATTTATCACATAAAAGAAAAAATGAAAGCATAGAAGGAAGCTACACAAAGTGCAAACACGTTCCAGAGAGAGTGGAGCGGGTCAGTCTCCACAAATGAAGAAAGACCCCAAGGTCTGAGCACACGCTGCCTTTTATAAGCTGACGAGTTTGTCGCGTCTTTCTCCAGGCAGGATTGGTGGTTGTTTCCTGCCTTCGGGGGTGATTGACAGGTTGGTGTTACACAACCGGTTACATAACAGTTTCCTTACTACACATGTGTCTCCCCAGAATTCTTCATGAAGCTCAACCCATGCCATGCTAATTAGATGGTAATGAGCTCTAGGTCAGTTAATGGTTACTAGGAACTTTTTCCTATGTATGTTCCCACCAGGTAACAGTTTCTAGCCGCAATTTGGTTCCTAGCTACAATTTGGTCCCTGCCCTCTGCCTTTAGCCACATCCTTGCCACCTGTTTACCCTCCACCAGACCTAACAATAAGATATTAAAATTTAGAGAATCTGACTAAAGGAGATATAAGGAGGATTGATTTTTTTCTGATTTTTCAGTTTTATGCAAGTCTAAAATTATATCAAAATAAAAAGCCTAAAAATAAATCATTAAAGAAGGTGTTTGTTATTTTCACTCTACAAAATTACAATTTTAAAATAAATACCATTGGTTTGATATATTTCAAATTAAAGATACTCCATCTTTTAGTTAGCAACCAGAACCTTGCTATCTACCAGTGGGAGATGATTGAAAAATTTTTTATCAGGAAACTTACTAAGGCAATAGCTTAGTCTTTATAATTTATAATACAAAAGTTAATGGTATGTGTCTGGGAATATTTTCAAAGGAAGTTGAAAAATCTGGGTGTATTTGGGAGCAAAACAAGCTGATAGGCTCTGAGCAGAAAGAGTAGTCACAGAGAGTTCTGCTGTAGAGTCAGAGCATAAAGCTATGTTTTTCAATCGCAACCACTTTTAAGTTTACAAATATGAAAAATAAAAAAAGTCAATTAAAGCAAAATGCAGCAGGTGAGTCAGGCAAATGAGAACATCTCTAATCTAAATATATTTTTTAAATTCCTTTAGCAGTCTCCTTCACTTTTTTCATGGATACTACTATCTTAAATGGAATGAGCACTGGAGATTTATTAAATCACTATGCATACCATTCAGAAAGAGATTAAAAACACCAGGCATTGGCAAAAATATAAAGCAATTAGAACTCTTACAAATTGCTGATTTGAGAATGTAAAATAGTACAACTGCTTTGGAAAACTGTTTGGCAGTTTTTAATAAAGTTGAACATACACTTGCCCTGTGACCTGTCATTGTACCCCTAGGCATTTACCCTGGAGAAAGGAAGGGATGCATGTTCCACAAATTAACTTGCACATGAATATTCACAGAAGCACTATTTGTAAGAGACCCAAACTGGGAGGAATAAAAAGAACTCAAATGTCTAATAATAGGAAAATGAATAAGCTAATTGTGGTATATTCATACAATGAAATTGTATAAATGAATTTCATACAATGGAATATTCATACAGTGAAATTGTATGCAGGAAATCAGCAAGAAATAAGGCTAAACAACCAAAGCACACAGTGGCTTAGATAAATCTTACAAATATTATGCTGAGCCAAAGAAGCCAGATCAAAAAAAAAAATGTTTAAAAAGGGTGCAAAATATATCATTCCGCCTGATGAAATTCAAGGAAAAAAAACTGATTTATGGTGATAAAAATTTAGAATATTGGTTGACATCGAAGGGAAGTCCAGCTTCAATCAGAAAGAGTACAAAGGATTTTCTAGGTTTATGGAACTGTGCCTTTGTGATCTGTGTGACAGAAATGAAGATGTATCGTCAGCCATCTTGTATACTTAAAATTTGTGCATTTTACTCAATGTAAATTAAATTTCAATAAAGTATTGTTAACACGAATAAAAACCTGTGGAATTCTAGCCACAAGCTCTTTGCCCTGACACTCACTGACCCTTGTAACAGTCAGCAAGCAAGACCCTTTACCACCTCACACACTCATTTATAAGAAGTTCTACATTTATAAGAAGTTTCTGTCCATTGGAAAATTTACTATTACTTCTTTAAGAAGTCCTGGCTTATGGACTATCTGAAGAACTGACTGTAACGTAATCAAATCACCTCAATTCTTCATTGGAAGAAAGCGTTTGAAGAGCTGTGACTCTTCACAACTGGAAACATACATTCCCCAAGTTGCTTTTAAACCTCATCTGGCCTGCATGGCAAGGACCCCTGTGGGTCTCCAGAACAAGTGCCCGGCAAGGTGGGTTTCTGGGAAAAGTAAAAAACACAGGAGCTCCTCTCACTGAAATATTTGCCTAGAGATATTTCTGTGCCTGAGAATGAAATGCAAATTTGTTTCCAGTAGCCTGAGGTGGGATAGTGGTTTTTATGGTTTTGCTTCAGAACCTGATGAAAATTGGGAGTGAGTTCATCTCTTTTTATAAGGTTATTTGGTGAGGTTTTCCAACATGATCTAATCTTGCCCTGGAAAATGAACTAAAAGGAGTTGACTGGTTATTAGGAATGAGTTCACTAGCCCCACTTAACAACTATCCAAGTGGATGTCTTCATGGAAGTCTCCAGGCTGCTTCTGTCCCAGCTGGGTTCAGGGACCTACCCTTGACTTCAGAGGGACTTCCCAGTGCAGAACAGGGAAGAATCACATCCAAGGTCTTTCATATTTTAAGTGTGCTTGTCTTTCCATTACCTACTCCTACTTTCAGAGCTGTGTAATTTGACTTCCCAAATTAAGACCAGGTTACAAACCAATAACCTCTGCTCACTCTCAGACACAATCTATTGTACTGGAATTAAAAACATCAACACAATTTTTTAATTGAAATGACACAGGTGGGTCAGATTAATATTAAACCTTTCCAAAGCACACTTGATTAAAGTGAAAAGCAGTCATACTGGTCTACTAAAATTAACCAACTTCCATAGTTAAAGGGGAAAAAAAAATGGAAGGAATCTGGCTGGATAATATTTTGCATGCTGATTAATAAGTTCACATTCAATAAGGTAAGCAAAGATCTTTTATGGATATTTTTACACTTGATGTTTGTGTTTGCTAGTTAAGTAAAGATTGACTTCAGTGCCCATCTTCTTCATGAAATTAGATAGAATGAATGTTTAATAGTTCCTGACTCCCAAAAAGTTTGGCAGTCATAAGAATAAATAATATTAAACGTTAAAAATAATATTAAGGAAACAATAACAAAAACCTGATAAGTATTTACGTAACTGTAAAAAAAAAGATTATAAATGTTAAATAGATGAGAATTAAGGAATAGTGAGTTTAGAGTTTGTCAGAAAAGTCTTGCAGGCAAAGGTCAAGTTTTCAGCTGAGCTCTGACAGATAAAAGGAACTTTTGATTCTCAGGCCAGTTTCTCTGAGAAGAATTTCTTTCAGGACCATGATTTTCAATGGGGTGCAATTTGCCATCCCCCATGCTGGGGACACTGACATTGTCTAAAGACATTTTTGGTCGTCAGCAAAGAATTTTCAGGTCCAAGTTGTCAGTAGTCAAGAAACGCTGTTTAGGATAATTCAGAAATTCTCTATCCATAATCTAAGACACATTGGCTTTTACAGCTTAGTTGCTCAGGGACCTCAACAGGGAGGGAGCATTAAAAATAGTGCTTAAGACTTTTTAAGAGCAGATTGAAACAAATTTTTGAAAGGAAGCACAAATCTCAAAAACTGCACTTAACTCAAACCACCGTTTCTCAAATTACATGCTAAAATATACTCAAAAGAGAGCCAAACTGAGGAAAGATCTATTTAACACAAAAGCCACACTTTTCAAATTTTTTGGTAGCAGTAGATAATATACTTCTTTACTGATATGATAAGCCAATTAATTACTCAGAATTTGTTTTTAAATAATCCTGGTATATGATGTAAAAGATATTTATTGAGAGAGATTTTTTTGTCCTCTCCACTACCAAAAGTGGAATATTATATATATTTAGTTATTGTTGTATAATATTTGTTCCTATTTATGGGGCACATGTGATATTTTGTTACATGCATAGAATACATAACAATAAAGTCAGGGCATTTGGTGTATGTATCACCTCAAGCATTTATCATTTCTATGTGCTAGGAACATTTCAAGTGCTTTCTTCTAGCTATTTTGAAATATACAATACATTGTTGGTAACTATAGTCATCCTACTCTATCATTGAGCATTAGAACTTATTCCTTCTACCTAACTGAATGTTCTGTACCCATTAAACCATCTCTCTTCATACCCCCCCCAATACACATCCATACCCTTCTCAGCCTCTGATATTGCAAAGGAGAATTCTATATGCACTTACTTAAGGGTATGTAGTAGGAAACAAAGAAAGAATTTAAAGTTCCATGTACTCAAAAATTCCCTAGCTGATAGGAATTATATCTTCTAAATACTAACATCTGACAATTAGTCCGGGTTGCCTAAGTTTTTCTACACTGAGATTTATTAACGAGTTAAATAATTTTTTCTATTAAAAATGTATCACCTTTTATTAATGGTTAATCTATCTTCTATCATCTGGATAGAACAGAGTGATTTTATATCCTCTTATTTTAAAACTAACATTTATCAAGCATTTACCAAATGCCTAGTTCTGTCTTTACATTGAGGTTCTCATTTATATACATGTACAAAAAAACAACTATGAAATAGATACCACTATTCTTAACTCCACTTTACTTCCATTCATATAGAGAAGAAAATTGACTTTTAAGGAGATTAAATAATTATTCCATCGTCAGGAAGTGGCAGAACTTGGGCACAAATCCACAGTAATTTGACCAGAGAGTATATAATTTTAATAAAATTTATATTAGATGTCTCATGATAAGCAGAGGTGATGTAATCAAATTTATTCTTAACTATATGGGATCTTGGTCTATGGTGGGAGAATTGCCCCATCAAATTGCTCACCTACAAATGTAACTAAACCCTGAAATGGCTGGAGGTGGGATTTGTGAGAGAAATCCAAGTATTGAGGCTGCAAATACAAATGGCAAATAGCCGAGTACTTTAGAACTGGGTTAAGGCATTTGGTCTTTACTCATTACTATTTGCTTATACCAGTGAGATTTCTTACAACCTTGAAGTGTAACTGAAGTTACTTTTAGTCACTAAAACTCACATTGTTATGAGCTTGGGCAAAAAACATCAGGCAATTGATTGGTTCCATGGAGAGAAACCACCAGATGCATCCAATATCCACTAGGAAGGTCTGGCATGCCGTTTTCAGAGTGTTTTGTGGTTCTTTGGTTGGCTGTGTCTCACGCTGACAAAACTCATTTCTGAGATCCACTGACTAACTCACCAAGACATTGATTGATACATTCTCTTTTTTACCACTCATTCATTTGTTCACATGTCAAAACACACATGCATTCAATGGTTTATTCAAAAATTTAAGTTGAGAACTTACTGTGTGTCAGGCATTGCATTAGATAATAGGAATAAAACAGTAAGAAAGATACGGTTCCTGATCTCAAAGAAGGTTATAGAGAGTGGAAGAGAGAAACTGAATAAGGATATGAATACATTCATAAAATATTACAGATTAACAAGAAAAGAATGGAATTCTTTGATAGAGACAAAAGAGGAGGGATCCATCCGTGATCAAGGTCAAAGAAGGTATCTTGATGAGGTAATAGTTAAGATAAACCAAAAGGGTGAGAAAGAATCCATCCAAGAAAAGGATGGGGAGAGGGAGACTCCAGACAGAACTAACATAGATGACAGAGAGCAAGTAGGGTGGGAGGCAGTCACCACGAAGAAGAACGGCATGAGAGGAGGTGGAAGATGTAGGTGGGAACCATGCTGATGGTTTGGATCTTCTGTTATGTGAGGTTGAAAAATATTTCAGGAAGGGAAAGTTATAATCCTATTTGCCTTTTAAAAGAATATTCTGAGTTCTTTGTAGAAAACTTTATTAGAGTGAGCAAAAGTGAAATCAGGTAGACGTATAGGAAATCACTGGAGCAGTCCAAGAAAAGATGATACTGACTGAACAAGGATAGAGAAAATGGAAATAAAGAAGAGTGGTGTCATTTTTGATACATATTGATAGGATCTGCTCATTTATTATATGAAGAAAAGGAAGGAGTCAAGAATAATGCAAAGAAGCTCTTTAATATATTAAAAAATGGGAAACAAAGGAGGTCAAAGAGAGGACCAGAATGTTTTGCAGGGTGGAGTGAGGGAGAGCACAAGAACTTCTTCAGTTATCCAAGTGGGACTGTTTGAAGACACATTTGGGTAAAGAAGCCTATAACACAATGGAAAGTTTTGGGATGGATATATAAAGTTTGCAAATCAATCTCTAGACCAACTCTGTCCAACAGAACTTTCTGTGATGATGTAAATGTTCTATATCTGCACTGTCCAATATAGTGGCCATTAGCCACATGTGGCTACGAGGCACATGAAATGTGGCTTAGTGCAACTGAGGAACTGACTTGTGGATTCAATTTAAGTTTAATTAATTTAAATTTAAATAGCCAATAGTTTATGCAAAAATACTTGTTCGACAATTCCTTTGAATGGTTTTTGTACTCCCAAAATTTATATGTTGAAGCCCTGACAACCCCCAATTGTGATGGTATTTGCAGATCAGGCCTTTGAGAGGTAATTAGGATTAGAGGAAATCATGAGGGCAGAGTCAAGGCCTGATAGGATTAGTGCCCTTATATGAAGAGACACCAGAGAGATTGCTCCCTTCCTCTTTGCACCTAAACAAAGAAATCATGTGAGCACACAGCAAGATGGAGGCCACTATAAGCCAAGAGAAGAGGCCTCAGGATGAAACCTTTCTTGACACCTTGACCTTGGGCTTCATAGTCTCCTGAACTGTGAGCAATAAATGTTTCCTATTTAAGCCACCCAGTCTATGGTATTTTACTACTACAGCCCAAGCTGACTAGCACAAGAACCCACTATTTTCCAGGCACTGCATTTAGAAAGTGGGACACTAAGAGCATTACAGGATACGAGTCCTTGCTGTCGTAGAATGCACATAGATGGCATTTGAAGCCATGAATGTAATGAAATCACCTACAAAGAAATTTTATATAGAGAAGAAAAAAGAAAAGCGGGGAAGACATCATAAGAGGGAAAAAAGAAGAGAAGAGAGTGGTGGAGGAGAAGAGAGGAGAAGAAAAGAGAAGAGAGAGGAGGAAGAGAAGAAAAGTCCTCAGAAAAGTCCAAAGTTTAAAGTTCAGAGAAGTAAGGAAGAGCCAGCAAATGATCAGTCCACAGGTAGGATGATGATGTCAGGGGATACCAAAGAGAAGAAAGGTGGGACTGAACATCTAGATCAATTGCTGATGTGGGATCGAGTAACTGGAAGACAGAAAGTGTCCTTTGATTTGGCCATTGAGGTCACCAGTAACTTTGACAGCGGTTCCAGTGGAGCTTGAGAATGGGCCCAAAGTGGACTTCAGACTAAAAGGGTGGTGAAGAAGCAGAGGAACAGTGGCCATGATATCCTTTAGAAAAATATTCATGGGGAGGGTAGCAGGAAATGCTGGGGTAAAAGATGGGATGGAAGATTTACAGTGGATTTAAAAGAAATACTTAATTTTTATTTACTTGTAGGATGGAATCATGTTTTCACGCCAAAAAAATCCAGTAAAGATAGAGAGTTTGATCGATAATGCAGAAGAGAGAAGAAATAATTAAAGGACTGAATCTTCAAGTAAGCAAAAGCAGAAAGATAAAACCTGCCTTTGATAGCAGCTGGGACATTTACAAAATATATTTGTAGGGAGGAAGACAATGGAGGCAGATATAGGCAAGATTGTAGGTTTGGTGGAGAAAGTAAGAAGAGGCAGTTTCCAACTAATGGCTTTTATTTCCTCCATGAAGTAGAGAAATTTAATATCTATTTTCACGCTTTTCAACTCCTGACTTCCTCGCACATAAACCTCATAGTAATCCATCAGCAAACATAGTATCATAAATTTAGGATTGTTATAGTTGCCAAGAGAAAGAGTGAATCAATATTTAATGTTTTTAATATCCCAAAATTATTCTTGAAGCCCTCATTAAAAAGAAACAAATAGACTTGAAACCCAAAGCTTGTGCTTCGAAAGATGCAAGAATTAGTGAGATAAGAATAGAAAGAAGAAGGAACAGGAGAAGGGAGAAAAAGAAAGATGGTTGAGAAACAACCTATAGGGTTTGAGAAGTTTTTATTACAACCTGAAGGAAGCAGGATGGAGACGTCATGCCATTCATAATGATAGGAATGAGAGCAGAAGGAAACACCAGCTCCCTCCCTTGGATGAGAGTACACAAGACTGCCCTGGGCAATGAGAGAGAAAGGAGAGAAAGGGGGTCAGCAGAGACTGGGATCAGAGAAAAAGACCTAGTGGGTGGGAGGGGAGGAGAGAGGCATACAAAAGTGAGCACAGTCTTTTATTAGTCCTGAGGAGGCTGGGAGTTCTGCCTAACACAGGTGCTATGGGTTCTTTCAATCAGGCACTGGGTTAGATACAAGCACAAGGATCTAAGTTTAGATCAAATGGACTCACTAACAAAGCTCAGAATTCATGCATTTGCCAAGTAAAAGCAGTTAATGAGCCAGATGTAAAGCATGCTTGGTAAGTCTTTTAAAGGAAAGTGGATAAAAGATTCTAACAAAATAGTTACGGAAATGAGAAGACTTGTGGTGTGGCTAGTTCCTATCGAAGGACTGGGAGAATAATAAGGATAAATAACCAACCTTCCAATTGAGGCAAAAAGAAAAAGCCATAATTGCCTGGGGTTGCAACTCCCTTTGAGGTTGCATATTGAAAGAGCCAAATATCCTGGTTCTAGTCCCACACTTTGCCCAGATGCCCAGGCATTCTTTCACTAAGATCTGTAACAATTTAGCAGGGCATAGCACACCTCCACTCCACTCCTTTTCTGGAAGGTAAGTGAATTTCTAAATGGGAGGGAGGGGGAGTCTGGCTAAAAGTTTGTTAGGGAGGGAGTAGATGGCAAAGTTTTTCAAAGAGTTAGGGTTGAGCACTTGAATTTCTTCATTTCCATATCGTTGTAGACATATTTCATTATTCAATGAAAAGAAGGCAATTTTCTTTCTATTTCTGTTTAACTCTGGTGCACTTGGCATTTGATTAGACATCCCTGGATACTGAATCACAGCTTTTCAGAGATTTGATGTTAACCACTAAATGACTAAGAAATGGTAGACTAATTACAATTATGCTCCTTAATCCTGGTATGAATGGTATAGATAAAGAGGAGAGAAGGAAAATAAGATCTCACTAAGTAATTGTTCAATGAATTCTTTTTGAAGAAAGGACACAATATAGGTATTCTGTATGCACAAACCACTTCAATAATTTTTAAACCTCAATCATTTTCTAACTTTATTTCAATCAGAATGAAGTTTCTTGAGATGGCTGAAATATTCTCTAAAGAAATGCCTTCATCATTTTCTTGATTTAAACTTCAGAACAATTTGTTATTAATAACTATTGTTCTCTAGAAAATTAATCTCTTTAATTATTGACATTGAGCTATAAGTTATGAAATAGGAGGTAATGAAATTTTAAGAGAGGTAGTAGACATAAACTTGTATAGAAAAGGAAATTATTATTAAACACAGATCTCATTTGACAAAGTATTTCAATTCCCTTATTTGAAAATAATCCATTCTTTTCTCTGATCTCTTTCAATTCCATTTGAGTGGATTTCCTACTTAAATTTGGCTAAGGCAATTCCAGTGATAATTTTCTTGAAACTCTGTGATTTGGGAAGTTTTTGTTACATTGTCCTGGGGAGAAAATAACTGGGGTATAAAATTTAGTTTTTTTTTTTAACAAATCTTACTTACTTGCTAACTCTTAAAGGGACAATCAATGTTAGCCTTAGGCTCTGTCACTTTAGGTGTTCAAAGAACCTTATGTAGGTTCCCTAGGGCAAGACTTTCAAAATCTTAGTCAAATGCCACACTCTCTTTCTACATCAAGTTGACAGAAGACTTAGAATATATTACTAGGTTTATTTACAGAGCAGAATCACCAAGTTGGGCCAGTTTGTGATGAGAAACCAGGTGTCTAGCTACAGGAAAAACTATAGCCAAACACTTCTAATAAAAACAGAGTATTAAAAACAGAATAACAAAAACAGAAAGCATGGCTCATTTGTTGAAATATAGTGACCTCTACAAAGCCCCCTTTCCATGTGGGAGTCAACCATCTAGTTTTGACCAAGGGTAACTAAATGAGAGCAATTTGTTTAAAAAAATAAAAAATCAATAGGAACTATTTAAATGTTCCCTCTAAAAAAAGGCTATCATATATCATAAGTATGTCTGACAGTATACTTTTATATTTGTTTTTAAGGATTGTAAAAGACTCTGCCCTTAATATTAAGCATATTTATATTGACCTGAGTGTGAGTCTCTTGAGTTCCAATTGCTTATGTTTCCTTTAATAACTCTAAAAAAGTTTATTGAACACCTACTTGGTGAAAAACACCACACAAGTTTTGGTACATCAGAATATATTACGAAGTGTCTCACCAGAAGCTAGTAAGTAAACTGCATGAAAGGTAACCACTTTAAGGCTAAGGTAAGTGCAAAAGTAGGAGGCATTTCATCAGGTTTGCCTTCAGGAGGGTGACCCCTATGGGTAGAAACAAGAACTTAAACCTTCCAAATAAAGAAAACGGCAAGAGCCAAGGGTGGAAAAGGTCAAGGAGAATGTACTGCATGGCTAGAATGAAGGCTTCATTCATTATCCAGGATTATTGATATTGAGGCTGGAAAGCTAGAGAAAAAATAGTGGAGGGATTTAAATGTTCCATTGAGAAATTTAAGATTTTTTTTTTATTTCTAACTGCAGTACTTTTCAGAGCCTCTAACATGCCAACATGCATTGTGACTCTCCAAGAAATAAAGTAGCATGCCACAATCTCATCTTTGTTCTCACAGACTTTTGAGTGTGATGTTCAAAGGGACCCTGCCCAACTATGACATTTACTTAGGAAAATCCTATTTTAGGGAATTCGAAAATGCTTCATAACATGATATCATTAATATCTAATAACAGAATCAGAACAGCCTAAAAAGTATTTTGGGTTTATACCTATTATGAATGATCTAAAAAATAACCAAATTTTAAATTGGAAGATAATTTAGCGTCCCTCTGGTGCTATCTTATAGTTGAACAGCCACTAAAAAAGCCATACCATTTAATTATTTAGCCTCGGATGACAGGGAACTCAATCGAAGGAACCAATTCCATTTTCACTTTATTATTTTGCATTCGAATTTGCTTTCCGCAGCTTTTTTTTTTTTTTTTGTGGAGGCGGGGGGACTCACTAAAAGCCTAAACTACCTTTTACCCAACATCCCTTTATGCCGTTTAAAACAATTACCTCATTTCTCCCTGGCCTCTCTTTTCCTAATGCTCCCAATTATTGGTTCCATGACAGGGTTTCCCAGCCCTCAGCAACCTAGTCATGCCCCCTTGTAGACTCCAGTTTGTCAATGTTTCTCTTGACAGGAGATAGTAAACATTGAGATAGGAACACAAACAAAAGTCATTTGGGTTAACCTGGACTCAGTATGAAGTCATGGTCCACTAAATTAACTGAAATAATTTTCATGTATATTTCTGTTCACCCTCATCTCCTCCACCCTCTCCCTATTTCACTAATTCTAGGGACTAACGTTAAAGTTCATCTCATTACCATTGGCATAATCTTCTCTCTTTTTTTACTTTTGTCATAATCTTTTTGATCTTCATTCTGCAACCCTCCCAGTTTCAAGTCATCTTTGACTTGATCAGCAGTCATTACCTTGGATTGGAACAAATATTAGACCAAAAAGGACTAAAGCAAAACCCTGAAGCTAGAAACAGACACTGCTATTCACACTGCAATCAATCCACTGATCACTCAAGTGTAATTTACCTACCAAGAGTGACCACCTAGCCTTCATAAGAAACCAC
Organism: Avahi laniger; assembly: GCA_963575035.1. Taxonomy (NCBI): domain Eukaryota; kingdom Metazoa; phylum Chordata; class Mammalia; order Primates; family Indriidae; genus Avahi; species Avahi laniger. The sequence continues at coordinate 22,285 of CAUYSK010100150.1, forward strand.
CTAGCCTTCATAAGAAACTCAAATCCATTCACACTGCAGCTGCCCCATGGGGCAGAGGAAAGGAAGATAAAGGACATTATGTAAATGCATCTTGTCAGCTCCTTGACAACACTCGGCTTCCAATAGGTTGCAGAGTTCGACTTTTCCTGTTTGAAAGCCCACACATCTATCAGTATAATTGTAACTTTTCTCCTATTCTCCAAAATTTGAGAAAGTTTACTGCCAGGATTTCTGTTGTCTTGCCTCCATGTTCTCTTAATATCCTGGGTCTTTCCTCACTTGGAACAACCATGTCATTATTCCTACCCCGAACGACAATTTTTTCTTTGTGTTGGAGCAGGAGACTTTAGTCAAGCATCATCATTTAAACTAATACTACTCACTCCAAAGAAAAATAAAGGTTTATTCCTTTATTTTTCCTGCTCTGAAACAGAATTTCTCAACCTCCACACTATTGATATTTTGTATCAGACGATTCTTTCTTATGAAAGGGTGGCTATGTAAGATGCTTAGAATATTCCTGTCCTCTACCTACTAGATACCAGTAACAACGTGATAAATACAAAAGGACTGAAATGTATTTCTATTGTTACACTGTTAAATCTCATATATGGCTTTCAAAGATCACATAGTCTACAGAATAACTGCTTGAATTCCCTAACTCTCTCTTCTACAACCAACTTTCTCCATTTTCTTCCTTTTCAATCCCAAAGCATTTTTCCTTGGTGTTTCTCTTTCCAGTACCATCCCATGGGAAAGGTCAACATTTTTCTACCGATACAAAATGTTCTAATGACACCAATAAGAAAAAGAATACAAGAGAAGTGGCCACACACCCAGTTATTTTCTTTGGGAACATCTCGATTGGAGTATCTATTGCCCCCTGGTGGCAAGACAGCCTATTTTTTTTCCGCTTTTATTGGGGGCCGATACTTAGGGAGCCAGAACTTCTATCCAAGGCTGTTACATATCAGTTCTGTCAAGGAGCCAGCAGGAGGATGTCATGTATTTTTTTTCCCTAGGAAAAATCGCTGGGCCACAGTGAAGTGAGGCATTACTTATTTTGGCAAATGGTCCCATTGATTTTCTTCAGTTAGAGAGGTGGCATGTTTGACATGTTTGTGTCTTTTGAAGCAAGAATAAGTTAGGTCAGGTTTTGATCCAATGTCCATGTTCTCATTTTTTAATTACAAAGTCAAAATTCAAAAGCACTCATGGGAACAGACAGCACTGTTGCTCACCACATTTTATGTATTGCCTCAGAGAGTTCAAAATGTTTACAGGTTTCATTAGGTCAACTTTACTCTTTCTTTAAAAAACAAAACAAAACAAAACAAAAACACACAAAGGTCTAGTAAATTGGGATTTTAAAAAGGCCATTGTTGCAATTGTGTAAAGCTGAGCCTAGACCATTAGATTCGGTGAAAAATTCCTTGAGAACTGACAGCACAAGGCCCCTGGCGCCGCTATGCTATCGGGGATTCTGCTCCTGAAATGAAACTTGACATCTGTATATTGATAGGTTAAAGTGGGAGGAAAAATGGTTGCTTTGTAAGATATTAATTTTTACAGCTTCTAGTCATTCTAACATAAACTTGGCAAAAGAAAGAAAATTAAAAAATAAGAGAAAACAACCTGGCTGAATTAAATATATTGGTCTGGGTCAGTGAGAGTTTCAGTGCCTGCCAAAATTGATTTTCAGCAACATGTAGCACGTTCAGTGAAGAAAGGGTGCTGTTACTGAATGGATTTAGCACTATTTTAAAGTTGTTTAAAGTTTATTCCAGACAGACTATGAGATTTGTGAGCATAATTTTGTGCTTTTATACATTGATCTATAAACAAAGCGCGTGAGCCTTAAATCTATTATGTCCAAGGCCCTGTGTTAGACACTGGAGAATAACCTCAACTGCCAACCCTCCCTTTGAGTTAGAACAAAAGTTCTGATAATAAATGACAAGTGCTTCTCTTCAGGGAGTAAGTTCTTCTTCCAAATAAGTCCATCCCATTGGGCGGTGGCCTAAGAGGTGAACTTTGCATTGACCTAAGACAGTTAATTCACTGTAATTCTAGATTGGGCAACATAGAAGAAAGATAGTGGATAAATCCAAACAATGAATATGATTATGAACCAGATCAGAACTATACAAACATGCTCCTTTCACAAAGGCAGAGTTTTGATGTATCAATCCCCATATCCTTCTTTGCCAGAGGATAATTCAAAGAACTCTGACACAAGAAGCCTTTGATTGCATGTGTATGAGGCCTTGGTCTTCAAATCCCTTAAATAAATGTCACACCCTTGCACATGTGTTGGCTGGCTTCAAGGCACTGATCTCTACTAAATGTCAAGGTAGAACGGAGATCCCACCCTGCAAGGTGCATTGGAACTCCCATAAACCACTTGCCTCATCCTGGCTCAGAGGTTTAGAGGAAAACCAGCAAGCATCAAAGCAGGGCAGCTCTATCCTCTGATGTCTATGGTCTTGGGTGGGGCAACAATGCTCTAGAGAATATTTTGTATAACCTTTATAGGCCTGGGAGTATTCTTTACAAGCACCTCTCCCACCCCCAGGCAGAGGCAAGTTCACACACTAAGCAGTCGCCCTACTCAGTCTTCTGTCGTTCCCTTTACGTTTTCTGGGCATATTCAGGTTGCAGGAGCAATAGGACCAAGAGTTACGTAGACTGGAAACGATGAATCCAGGGGTGAAGTCTTCAAGTAAACGCTGAAGAAATGAATACCTGAAGATCCTGAACAGCATCTGCCTTTAAACAGCAGCCTATTCAGGAACGAAGGTGTTGAGTTCAGGGGACTAATTTGACATTTGTAAGGTTATCAAGCAAGAATTGAGTCCATTTTTGGTACCACTTTTTGTAGAAACTGGTCCAAAATAAATACACAGCACAGCTGTGGTGCGGAAAGCCTCCTGTGTAAATTATTTTCATGTGTGTGGCTTTTTAAAAATGAATTTCCATCAATCTTTCCATGGGTTTTGGTCCATGTTAGTCCTGACTATAACTGTATTTTTCCGAAAAGTTAAGGGAGGTGACTATCTATCAGGGACCATCTCTATTATAGCCTTTTTTTTTCAGGTTGGGTTTGAGGCTGGCCACATATTTACTCAATGCTCTTAATATACTACAGAAGTTGGTTTGGTTTGAAGCAATGCAAATGATTACATTGGGGTAGCTTCCCACCTCCCTCGCCCTATCTCCCTCTGCTTCCCCTCCTCCACTCAGAATTCTTGGCTTTACTATTTATAGTTCACAGGGCAGCTCTGGCTTCTCCCACCCACCATTGCTCCAATTTGAAACACATGCGGGGGAAAGAGAGGAAGGGGAGTTTGTGGGAGGAGAGGTGGAAGAACCACACCCATTGTGAAGCCACCATCCCATCCTGTTTGAATGTGGTTAAACACCCAGAAAGAGAGTTTGCTGGGACTCATTTCAATACATCCATGTTCACTGGTCCAACTACACTTTGGTTTCTTATTGTCTGACTCATTCTGACTTTGGCATAAATCAGTTTCTTGATCATGATGGAGGAAAACCAATAAAGGGAAATGCCTCAAGCCATAACCTCATATACTTGAAAATAAAGAGGAGAGGAGGGGAAAAATAAAACCTTCTTCTCATCATTTTCTCAGGAGTTATCACACTCTGAAAGTCTTGCACCTGGCCCTATTAAAACCTAATCCCTGAAGGTTGTACCTCATAGTAAACACCACACACACACACACACACACACACAGGAAGAAGGAAGACAATCTGTGCTTTAAAGCCACTTAAACATTTTTCTGGAGGATGAGAAGGTAAGAGATCAGAAAAAGAGAAAGAGAAAAGCTGAAATAGGATTTTGACAAACTTCCCCTTCTATAGGCTGTCCATAGGCAAAAGGTGGCATGTGCCAATTTCATTTGAGTAAAAATGACTCGGGTTAAATGTTAGGACTCTATGTTTAGTGGAATCTTTTCATCTTTTGCGAAGAACACTACAGCCATCTCTCTCATTGCCTGTGCGTTATATGCATTTAGCAGTTACTCTGGCTTCCTTCCTATCTTTTGTTTCACTGACATTTTGGGGTTTTATACCTATATCTATGACCGACTTTTCCTTTATGTAAATAAATGGCTGGAGTAACAATCATTTGTAGAAAAGCTGATAGATAAAAAACAAATAATTGGTGACCATTACTGCTATGGATGGCAGGTAAAAACTGGGGAGGATGTATGTGCTTGACTCCCAAATGAGAGGTAGAAATCTGGGGCCAAGAAGACCTGGCTTTAAATGCCCTCTCTTCCCATTTCTAGCTCTATAACTTTGGGCAAGTTATGTAAACAATCTTCCCAAGATTCAGTTTTCTCACGTATGAGATGGTATGGATAAGAGTGGTGTAAGAATGAAATTATATACAACATGCAAAACCTTCAGCACAGCACAAGGCACATAAATGATGGCTAATAAAGGTTTTCATAAGACTTTTCAAAAAACTGACATCCAGTCAGAGGGAAATTCAACCATGAAACTCTAAACAGGTTGTGAACCATTTCTCCAATTCTAGTTTTTAAAAAAATCCAGATCCAGAATTCAATTTAGCAATGTGGTGATGGTATAAATTTCCACCATTTTTGAATGCTCCAGTCATTCAAAATCTGCTGTGCAAAACAAAATCTCATAAATATTAATGATTGTTGCTGTCATCATATTTCAGATCACTCTTTAGGAGAGGACAGAGTTGTTACAAACATATAGCCAATCGATTAACTTCATCCGAGAACAAGAACGATAAAAATATCATGTGAATTTCTGTTTATCAGGATCTGCTGTTGAAATAAAGAGCCCTCCGATGGAGTCTGGATGGCTTCCAACAGGAAGACCAGGTCAGCCCTCAAAAATGGCCAACCACAAGGGAGTTTCCAAAGTTGATTGATGACAGCTGATCACACATCCTACCCATCTATGCCCTTCTTCCCCCACCCACACACACAACAGAAAAAGAAAGGACAAGGAGGCACAGATGCAAACTGTTTCACTGGACATACTTTATGACCAGTCCATTGTACTGTCTTCCCCTGTTCTCCAAGGCCCACTTGGAATGTTGGGTTTCTTAACCTTCCAACCACACTCTAGATGCTAAATCAAGAAGCCTTTCTCTTAGGAGAAAGCAGCGAATTGAAGCTTAATCTTCAATTTAGTTTCATCTGTCTCGGAAAAGTCTGTAACACTTGCTTGTGGTTTGTAAAAGCATGAACAACAATATATTGTCCGTATTTGTATCTGCTGAGAAAAGAAAATAGTCTTTAGGAAAAGCTAAATTTGTAGGGCTACTTTTATCAGTACTCACTATTTTTAAGAAAATCTGATATTTCAGATTCATTTATAGAAACCATAATATTCTGGCCCTGAAGGTACAGGTTTGGGCTGTGATAGACATCTGATTATATCCCCATTCTATTTGCACCTTTGGCTGTTTCCTTCAATATTAAATCAAGAATAAGTAAGAGGTATTTCTTTTATTTATTTATTTATTCATTTATTTAAGATACAGGGTCCTGCTACGTTGCCCAGGCTGAATTCAAAATGCTGGGCTCCAGAGATCCTCTGGCCTCAGCTCCCCAAGCAGCTGGGATTATAGGCACATATTACCATGCCAGGTTAAGGGACACAGTACTGAGAGTGGTGGATTGATCAGAAATCACATATGGGTTTTGTTTCAGTTTAGTTTGTCCAGATAATCAATGTGTCTTACTTGCTTCACACATCATCAGTGCCTGCTAGGATATGTATCAATCTATATCATGCCTCTTCAAAAGAATTTCCTAGGAATAATTTAAAAATCCCTTCTCCAATAAAATGGATTTTTACTGCAACATTTTGCCCTTGCATATTTACCACACGCCTGCAAAGAGTTGACCCAACTCTGCATATCTGAGCAAGCCCATGTGCTCATTGCCATTCCATGTGTGTGCCATTGGTTTGGTGTTATGTCCAGTCGATAAAATAATCCTTTCCACCAGTTGCTTTTGGGGATAAATCACCAGTAATCTTCTTATCACACTGAACTTTGGTATCGAAGACTGGCCTAACCTAAGAAATTACAGAAGTTTTCCTGTTTTACTATTTACAAGTTTAATAGCAATACCAATCAATTGCTTTTTTTAACTTTTTTTTATGTTACTTTATACTGTATATATTTCTGCATTATTTGAAAATTTTAAAGTATGCAATCATAATGTATTATTTAATAGAAATATGTAAAATTATTGCAAATACTATTATTACATGATCTACATATTACATAAAATATATAAAGTATCAATGAGATGTGTATGTGTATATGTTGAAGCTAATTGGAAGAGCAGGAGTTTCGCTAGTTCACTTTCTGCTTATGATCTCTTGCAGATGGATTAAAGTGAGAGCGATTTACTGTTTTCATCTGTAAAGCAAGGATGGTAACTGGGGACCTTGTGAGGATTAGCAGAGGTCAAACAGGGTATAGTTCTGGTTTTCATTGCTCATCCAGTGGTTGATATTATTATTGCTGGTATATAAACCCCGTTGCTTTTAGTGACTTCTTATTCCCTAATAGCCGTCTGTACAGTGATTAATTTTTTAAATCAGTGTAAAACTTGCTAGTTTGTTATTTAAAACTTTACAGTAAGGACTCTTGTCAATTGTTTGCCATCTTTCCTTTGCTCTATAATTCTCCAAAGATTGCTAACAGCTACTGAATGATCCAGCCTACAGCTCCGGTGAGCAGCTTTGCATGTAATTTTTCTTGGACAAAAAAGCCTTCATTGTTGTTTTTCTGTCTGGTACATAAATTGTTTGTATAAAAGCTATTCAACCTTGGAAAAGTTTTTAAATACACTCCTGTTCTACATTAAATTGAAAACAAGAAACATGAGCAAAAATACCTATCAATTGATTGCTAAATTGCCATGTTCTAATAACATTCACTAATAAAAACTAAGTTTGCCCCATGTCTGAGAATGAATTTGCCCAATCGGTGTTTGTGATAATGTCCAGAGAGCTTAGACAATATCAATCTTTCATCAATACTTCTCTAATATGATCACATTCTAAGGTTTATTTTCATGACTAGCATTAGACCTTAGCATATAGTTCAAATAAGTTAAAGTGTTCTCTAAAATATATCATTAGGTGAAAGATTTTGAGGAAACAATTAATTAAATGGAATTCCTTGGCAGGTGGCTGCATTTCTCTGCTGAAGGATATGCAGTAGCATGTCCAGATGAATGAATAAGCTTCACTCAATAGGCAGGAGTTTGTGCACAATTTGATGCTTAATTAAAAAGGCAGCAATTAAGTTGTGAATGTGTCTAGAGCTTTGATATGCATTAACTTGGGGGAAAAGGATAAAAATACTTAGAAACTTCAAGAGAAAAAGAAAAAACAATCAGAATAGTAGAATAACAGTACAACAGAACAATGGAGACCCCTTCTAGAAAGAAAAAAAAATGGATGATAATGGTCCCTAATAGAAACCTTAGAGGAAAGAACCTCAAATATAAATAATTGTAATAATTGCATGATTATATCAATAGGCACTTTCAAATGAGTCAAACTCTTTTTAAGGTGCCAAATTATTTTTGTGGCATTTTTATTTTTTATTTGTAGCATAATTATCATCTAAACACAGCTATAAGTGTTCATAGGGAAAATGGATATTCTGCATAATGTAACACATCCTCCTTTTTATACATTTCTTTAAATATGAGAGTAAAATACAAATTGTGGATCAAAATCTATACTCAGACTATCAGGAGGAAGTGTTCAAGGAAATCAGACTACACTACAAGTATTAAAAGGAGAATTCAGTTCTCAAGATTATGCTCATTGTCTAGAGCATAGTGACCCATGTTATCATTTGGCAGGGTTTTTTTTTTTTTAGTAGATTTGAATTTATGCTTATAATTTGTTCTTTCCAAATTCTTTCTCTTTCTCACACACATGCACACATACACACACACCCATACACACATACACATATACATAAATACATATATGTTCCTCTATAATGCACTTATGAGTTTGTTTGGTGCTTAAAATTGTTAAATAATACATATTAATGATGTTTTGTATAAAAGTCTTCAATTTCTCCAGGTATTAACTGTAAGTTATAACCACAGAGATATCATTTATTTATTTTTGGCAGATGACAACAATCAATAAAGATGAAAATTATTCCAGTGTTAATTATTTTTTACATGACACAAAACCCAGCATATTGCATGAATCAACTGGGTCTTCTGCCCAGTAAAGTAGCGTTTTTCCAGAATCCACTCTAACTTCCAGGATGCATTAAATTTTACCCACATAGAGCTAAAAAGTAGTTGTGTTCCTAATAGAGTGGAATTTAAAAACAGAGGAGAACAAAGTACAAGGCTAATGCGTCTTCCAATTCAAAGAAAGAAAGGAAGAAGGAAAGAAGGAAGGAAGGAAGGAAAGAAGGAAGGAAGGAAGGAAGGAAGAAAGGAAGGAAGAAAGGAAGGAAGGAAACAAAGAAAGAAGGAAGGAAGGAAAGAAAGAAAGAAAGAAAGAAAAAAGAAAAAGAGAGAGATGAAGGGAGGGAGGGAAGGAAGAAGAAGAAAGGAAAGGGAAGGAAGGAAGGGAGAAAGAGAAAGAAACTGAAGCTATTAGTTTTCACTTCTGAGCTTATGTGGTGGTCCTTCTTTATTATTCCCTTGGGAAAATAAGAGTGATTTGGTTTCCACATTTTCACTCAGACAATTTCAGTTCTCATCAGATCAATGTGAAAGACTTTCTTGCAGGAAAACCTGCTTGATGAGATCTGTTCTCCTCCAAAATACACTCATACACACATAGCCATGATCCTCTAGCACTGGAAAGATTGCAAACAAATAATTCCAGGTAAGATAGACATAAATAAACCACAGTTTGCTTAAATATATTCTTTTTTTCTCACTTTTCCTATACACATTTGCAAGGGCCAGTGCTTGTTCTCTGAATGGGCGTTTATCCAAAGGAGTTAGGCAGTAAAGATAAAAGTAGATAAACTACATTTGAATACAAATGTTTAAAACAAGAATTGTGGGCTGAGATTCAGAAATCTTCTAACCTTAGCATGTAGCGGCAACAAGTTTGTTTATATCAAACCTGAAACTAAGGCACAGGAAAGTAAAGCATCGTTAATAGGTAAGTTCCATATAAACCTGAGGACAAAGTGCTGTACCCTAGACGCGTTCTTTCCCAAACTCGCTAATTCATATTATCTGACACAGAAAATTGTTCTGAAGTAATGAAAAGTCTAAATGATGAAAACTTTCATAAATGAAGTTTTGTTGTTTTTTAAGTACTAGTAATAATTAAACTTAAGTAACCAAAAAAAAATTGCTTAGTAATTACCCTAATTTAGTTAAGAGTAGTTCCTAATTATTCTAATATGTAAAGTGGTACCTCAAAGTACATGAATCTGCTTGAGAACAGTCTGTTCTCTTTTCCTGTCTTATTAACCCTTGGAAACTATTTTATTCATTCTGTCAATTAAAAAATAAAATTCACAGAAAGTCAATTTCTTACTAGATGTTAGAGGCAGACAGACAAAAAAACGACCTCTCTAACCTTCTCTTTTGTATTCCTAGTTTCATTCATGGTAATTTAAAATTTTTCAAAGTCCAATTGTTACACATTTCATATGTGAATCATTCGAATTTAAGAGGTTGGCTACATTTTCCAAATTGAGCAGTAGCTTCTGAGGCACCAAGCAGAAGGAAGCACATGACAAGTGTTGGCTCTTTGGCCTTGGTCCCTAAGTCTCTTCTACTTCTGTGCATCAACCAATTTTTGAAAACCAATCAACCAGCCTAAAAGTATCTGAGACATTCCTATAATGCTATGCATTCATGCATTTACTTATTCAACAAATATTTGTGAAGTACCTACCATAATCCTGGTGCTAGTCAGACAATGGGATTTTTAAAAGAATAAGTATTTAAAAGAGTGTGCGTGTGTGTGTGTGTGTGTGTGTGTGTGTGTGTGTGTATGTAGAGCGGCAGTGTATGCAGACAGGTAAGCCCTGCCTATTAAGTACATGTACAGAGGTATTTCAGGGGCTCAGCAAGGGTAGCTATAATTCTCAGAATTAACCATGCCAAGTTTTCCTACAGGAACCACCTGTGATATATTTGGGGCCATGTATTCCCAGAGACATTCATGCCTTCCTCTCTAGTTTACCATTCATCCAACTGGAGAGGTTTGTAGGGATGAATGAGATAGAAACCACTTTTTATTATTTATTTTGACTCATAAATGAGACAAGAGAACAAGGACAAAACCAGGAGGGCCCAACCCTTCTAAGTAATATATTACGAGTTGGCTTTCCACTTGGCCTACCCTAAGTAAACTCTTCATGGGTGAATTCTGAGACCTGATCTCTCCTCAACCTTAATCTCTGAAAAGCAATCAGTCCTGTTCCTACATCAGACATTGTACTGGAGAATAAGAGATCAGTACATCCCTGGTAGGGAATCAGGAATTAGGAAAAACCCTAAGTCCAAGGTCATGCTATCAGGTCAACTAATAGGTCCTCCCTGGCAGGAACACTGACAGGAGATGACATGCCTGTTGGTGGAAATGGCCCTGAGAAGGACTCAATTCTTTGCAACTGTTAGGAAAACCTCTACACAACAAGCATGTGCTTATGCCCCAGGGCGAAGCATACCACCGATGAACTAAAATACAACTTCCATTCTGTAACACCATTAATAATTTCCACCATAAGATCTCTGTAATTCAGAAACTCTTTGACTTGGAGCAGATGAAATGTAAAGGAAACATTTCCAAAGCCAAAATGAATCATGATAGACATTTTGTTGGCCAGTGAAGGGAATAAGTCTGTTAAAAATAAATGGCCTAGGGAATATTTTTTCACGATAATCAGTTGCATAAGTTAAATAGAGTTTAATGTTATTTTTTAAGCCTAAATAATAAAATCATCTGTCACGTGGAGAGTATCATCAGGAGATGTTAACGTAGAAGTTATTCATTTGCTTTCAAATCTACTTAGATAAACATAACTTTTTCCAAAGCCAAAGAAAAATGCTACTTTTTCTTTACATTAGAAAAATGGTTCTATCCAACTTGTTCTCAGAAAAGTTTTCCACTTGTTAAAGACTTGGACAATTGGAGAATCTCTCTTTGCAGTGGAAAAGCGCACAGACTTTCAGAGTGGGTTAAAAAATAAATCAATGCCAATGGGTGATTTCTATGATGATAGAGAACATAAAAATGAACACAAATAGTGAGCTTGTTGAGGGAGGGAAGCAAATATAGTTTTTATTAGGCTGCAAACATACATTTCACTTGACTCATCAACAACATAGTGGAATGAGGACCCAAGGCATAAAGCTTGGGAAGTGAAGGATTGAGAAAGATTAGGATGTGAAGTAATAAAGCCTGAGGGGTCTTGCCTTATGTTGTTGACCTATGGATAGTTTGGAGTGGGGGTAATGAGTACTCTTGACTTCATGGTGTTAGTATAAACAATCCCCTGGGCTCAAGTATCAGCCATTTAAATAAATTCAGGAGATGGAGGAAGTGATGTTTATGGCCTAGAAGTCTGGACTCCTTTTTTAAACAATCAAGGGTACACAGATCACAAAATGGAAATTTGATATAATGGGAACAACACAAGAGGAAATGACACAGGCTAAACTTGAGGGAATGGGTTAGAAATCCTGAAATCTAGTTCTGAGAAAGAAAAAAATAAGAGAGAGAACTTGACACCAAATTGACAAGTCTTACCTTAAAAAGTAGGTATACCATTGTTTACCTGAGGTTGCCAAAAATTTATTTCTTTGGAAGACACTTTTACTGCAAAGTTACAATCAATTTTCATTTATCTGTATGAATAATTGAAAGTTGCATTGAAAATTTGTCCTATTAAGGCAATTTTTTTAAAAGCACTTACATTTTAAATATTATAAATATTGTGTTTATATGTTTATTATATCTTATTAAATCTGGTATCACAAGTATTGATAATGTAAGAGAAGAGTGTGTAAATATCCTTAGCATCAAGAGTGACTAGGACAAGATTTCAAACATATTGCTATTAGTTTCCTAAGTGAATAAATGAAAAAGATGATGGAAACAAGTGAGTAAGTTTGAATAAGATCTAACAGTTTTAGAGGGGAGGGGAAATGGTGGACTAGAGGCAGCCTGCCAGCTCACTGCTCCCAAGGACAGAAATGAAAGTTGCAGACAATTGCCTACATACAGATCTCTCATCCCAGAAGCAGCATTGTTAATACACAGAGAAGCAACACAGGACATTCGGTATGGAAAAAAAAGGTGGCAGAGTGATACACATGAAAAGATCAGAAATTGCAAGGAGAACAATAGGAGAACCGAATGCAGGAGTGTTGTGCTCACCCTACTGGTGCAATGCAGACTGAATTGCCAGATGGCACCCACCACCCCCACAGACGTCCTACCTTCTCAGACATGGACATGCCTGGAGTCTGTACGTTGTGTTGCATAAGACAACAGGTGCTGCAGGGATCAGGCAACAGCTAAAACCATCCTGAACTCTTAGGTGCACCATGCTGGGGTCTACACCAGACTGGGGAGGGAGTGAACTGACTTGTGGCTTCCCTGAGCCCTACCCTGGAAATTAAAGCCAGGCACTTCACCCTTAGAGTACAGCAGGACCTGGGCACATGAAATGACTGGACAGCAGCAGGTTCCGATCTGAGAGGCTCTGGGCTACCACTTCGGAGGGTCCTGAGTGGGGCATAGAGAGCTGCGACCTCTGCATGTCTGACACAGCATCCATGGGACCCTGGTGCCTAGGAAGTAGCCTGTAGCTTGCTCAGCCCCAAATACACCTTCCAGGCCCCAGCCATCTCCTGCCTGCCTGGCCCTGACTCTATATCCCGGGTCAGGTTGGCCGCCATCTACACTGCCCTGTTTCTGGCTTGGATCCTCTGCTCTGAGGCTTTGCTTCCAGCTCCACACCAGTCCCAGCTCAGAGGCTCTCACACAGGAGCACAGTGGGCTCTAAACTGAGAGCCTTGGGGTGGCCATTTAGGCAGGCTCTGAGAGGAGCATGGAGTGCCCTGCGGTCCCTGAGCTGCCAGAGCCAGCAGCCTGCCTAACTTGGCATTAGCAGGAGCCTGGTGCCTGCAGAGCAGCCAGCTGCTTGCTTGCCCTGACTCCACCCTCCAGGCCCTGACTGTCTCCTGCCCACTTGGCCCTGATCCTACCCTCCAGGTCAGATCGCCTGCCATCTGCACAGCCCCGCTTTTGGCTCAGAGGCCTTGCTCAGATGTTCTGCTTGGGGCTCCTTCCTAGTCCCAGCTCTGAGGCTCTCAAGCTGGAGTCTGAGGCTTCAGCCCTGTGTCTCCAGAAATCCCACCAGGCCTAAGACACCATCCTCAAGTCTCTAGCATGGCACCTGGACCCCAAGACCCCACTCCAGAGCTTCCAACATCAAACTAGGGCTGGAAGAGCTGCTCCAAAGTCCAATGCCCTGCCAGGGACCTCCCAGCCTCAAGCCGCCAGCACACTGTGACCTGCTTTGAGCAGTCACCCACAACCCAGGAAACTATGACAACCTTATCCAGTTGCTATAGTTACCTCTGTGGGGAGACCCTGGATAAAGCAATCCCAACACTAGCCTCAGTGAACA